>CM042444.1:29033426-29038426 GCA_023631565.1 Gymnocephalus cernua
CACACACAAGCAAGCATCGATGCAAAAATCCATACATATACTTACTCATCGACAAACTACTTTCTAACACAAACTTGTTTTTAAATGTCAAAAATAAAGTGTTTTCCCAAAATGAAACGTAGATCTTTAGAAAGCCAAATATATAGTTTCATCAGTAGTTTCCTAAAACAGCTGCTCACTGTAGTTTTTATCAAACAGACAGGAGGAAATGGTGACTTTGTTGGGGGATATTTTCAGCAGCGGATTAGTCTGACATTGCCAGACTTATTCCCTTTCACTTCGGGAAACAACAACAAACTGTGAGCTAGCAAGCTAACGGTACACGCTGAAAATGTCAAGTTCAGAAGAAAGTTTGGATGGTGCATTAAGGCAGACCTGATTGGTTCTTGGAATGATTGTAAAGATTTACAAAGAATACGTTTAGGTAATTTCCCTCTAAGCGCTGTAGCCGATGTCACGTGACCAGCCGGCGGTCTCCTAGTTTTTGTATGATATCATACGAACCATTCATGAGAATGCATTGAACAACACTATAGGATCAAATGAGGCCATATTTACGGTGGCCCTGAAGTGCAAACCACAGCAGTACATCAGATAACATTCTTTTTAACTGATTTACCAAAAGGTAAAGACACAGCACTGCTAAAAAGCTTCATGGACTCAAACTAAAGCAGCGATTCAAGTTCAAACAGCCAATGAAATCCTTTCTCTCCTCCCGTCTCTCTCATAGAGGGAGCGCTGGAATGTAACTAAGTACATTTACTCCAGTACTACTTTAAGTACAAATGTTGAGTCTTTTCATTTCCTGACACTTTCTACTTCTACTCCGCTACATTTCAGATTTATCTCTCACACACACACACACACGGACACACGGACACACACACACACACACACACACACACACACACACACACACACACTACACACACAGACACACACACACACACACACACACACACACACACACCTTTTCATGCCACTTTCTACTTCTACTCCGCTACATTTCAGAGAGAAATATTCTACTTTTTACTCCACTACATTCATCTGTTACAGCTTTAGTTACTACTTACTTTACACATAAAAATTCCTGCACACACAACACATGTAGTTTATGAAATCTGATGTTATATTATGAATGAAACTAGCCAACAAACAGCCTACAAGTACAAATTTGTCTCTACTTTTAATTCTTTAACTACGTTTTCCTGATGATACTTACAGACTTTTACTGAAGTAACATTATCAATGCAGGACTTTATCTTGTATCAGAGTATTTTATACAGTGTGGTATTAGTGCTTTCACTTAAGTAAAGGATCTGAATACTTCTTTCACCGCCGCACAGAGGGAATCGAACCCTCCACCGTGTCGTGTCGGTGCCTTGCTTTAACTCCGTTGCCGAGCTGTTATGTTGATCCGATGCTGTCTGACAGTCTGTTAGGAAACACGCCTGCAGCTGGTGCTGCTGCTGCAGCAACGCGTGATTTAAGGCGGCATGTTTGATTTCAACACGCTAAGCGTCGCTCCAGGCTGAGAGGAAGAGAATCTGGTTCATAAATATGACCGTCGCAGTGTCTGCATGACTGAACAGGAAACACACTCTGTGTTAGGTCACTTACATTTTAGGAGCTACAAGTCTTGTAGCTACAAGCTACTAGTGTGCATGCGAGTGTGTGTGTGTGTGTGTGTGTGTGTGTGTGTGTGTGTGTGTGTGTGTGTGTGTGTGTGTGTGTGTGTGTGTGTGTGTGTGTGTGCTGGTGTGTGTTAGGTCGCTTACATTTAGCAGCTACAAGTCTTCGCTCTGTGTGACATGTTGCTATTTTCAGTATCAGTGGTGGAATGTAACTACTGTAAGATTCAATCAGGTACTGTACTTATGTACACATTTGAAGTACTTTTTTGACGTCCATTTCCATCACATTCTCACTCCCAGCGTGTAAGAAAGCGCTGCTTGGTCAGGTATCTTTGGCGTCATATCTAGACGCGCTTGGTCGGGACTGTTGGTGTCACTTTTTGATGCTCTGGGTCGGGACGTACGTTTCACTGACACGAGGCACAAGAACATGACAGTTAGGTTTAGCAAAAGATGGTGGGTAATAGATGGAAGTATTTTACTTTGAGTCTGTCCTCCCTTGAAAAACACCCCCAGGTCATTTGTTCATGCCGCAATTCTGACGTATAGTTATGTTTGTAGTGGCGGCGCCTTCTAGTGGCCGTAGTAGTTCTGACGGGAGCAAAGCAGGAAGTAAGGTGAGGAAGTATAAGAGTGCCACATTTTCCTGGTAGGGAGGTTGGGTCAAACTAACAAAGGACTTTCACCCAGGAGACCGGGGTTCATGTCCCGTTAGAAAAGAAAAAGAAACTACATTAGTAGGCCTACTTTTACTTAACTGCAATTTTCTCTTCAAATTGTATTCAAAACAAGACATTTTCAGCATGTAGCTTAATTGCTAGCTCGAAGTTGCTGTTGTTTTCCCGAAGCGAACAGAGTTTGAGAATGGTGACACATATTGCGCAATTACCTTGGAAATGAACTGTTGATCCAGACTACTGTGTGTGGGACCAGAGTCCGAGTCTGTAACTCGAGACACACACACGCACACACACACACACGCACACGCACACGCACACGCACACGCACACGCACACGCACACACATGCACGTTCACACACCGGCGCTGCCTGTGATCTATATTCATTTAAAATAGTTTATACAGTACTAGGAGCAGCCTAAAAGGGTTACGGGTCTATTTCCTGGCAGAGCAGGAGAACCAACCGCTATTCTTTCTGTTGACTTGAGGTCAGAAGAGGCTTCTGGGTAGTAAGACGGGACAGGGTGGGGTGTCTCTCTCACACACACACACACACACACACACACACACACACACACACACACACACACACACACACACACACACACACACACACACACACACAGAGCTGTGAGAACATTTTCTTGTGGCCCCGAGGTGTCAGGAGCACCCATCAAACCACCAACAACTAATTATTACCTTCCTTTCCTTTCTCACTGTGTGTGTGTGTGTGTGTGTGTGTGTGTGTGTGTGTGTGTGTGTGTGTGTGTGTGTGTGTGTGTACCGGCCCCCAGGGTCCGTTGGTGTACATAATGGCTTTTTGAAGAGATTGTCGGTTTGTAAAGACGTTTGATTGACACCTCCTGATGCCTCAATCCAATTAGAGAGAGGTCCTTTGTGTGTGTGTGTGTGTGTGTGTGTGTGTGTGTGTGTGAACTCTCTCTCTCCCTCTTGCACACACACACACACACACCTTTACATTTAAAGAATAAATAAGTTCATATTTATAATAATTTTAGTATACATGTCCCACTTAATATAATGTCCCACTTGTCATGCCATTAACACACGCACATGCACAAACACACACACACACGCACAAACACGCACAAACACACACACACACACACACACACACACACACACACACACACACACACACACACACACACACGATACCCAAGCTAGCATCGATACAAAATCCGTACACATACGCACACAGAGCGACAAACTCGGCCTACACTTTCTAACGCAATCAAATTTTTAAACGCTAAAATTAAAGTGTTTTCCCAAAATGAAACATAAATCTTTCTGTCTTTCTTTTTCTTTTTTCAAGACAGCTGAAGACAGGAAAGGGGAGAGAGCGAGAGAGACAGAGAGAGGGGGGAGGGTGGATGACATGCGGCATAGGGCCGCAGATCGGAATCGAACAATGAAAACATAAATCTCATGTATTTCTTTTCCAAACAACCGAAACTGTGATTTGTGCATCCAAAGGACTCACACGACAGATCTTTTTGTCTGGTGTTAACGTGACTACAGTTTCTGCACTTCTTCTGTGTGTGTTGCCAATTTCAGATTTTGCATTTTGAATTAAAACTTTTTCCCAATGATTGCAAGAGTCTTCACTGCTGAACAATGTCCAATGTAAGTGTGGAGCTGATAGTCTTAATTAGCTTTGTAGTAACTCATTTAACACTGGCTTGAATGTAACGAATGTTTATTAATATCAAAAAGTTACGCACTAAAGCTTTAATACGCAGGCTGGATCAACATTTGCGAGGGGCCGGATTTGGCCTGCGGGCCTCGAGTTCGACACGCAAACTGCAAAAAACTGTAAATATTGGAAATATTTCCTTCACTAAATCTGCCCTCCAAGGTCATCACTTCATTCTTATTTACTTTATTTAAGAGCATCCTCTCAATAAACCTCTGAATATTTATGTGAAATAACAAATAACTCCACGAAAATTTGCAAAATCAATGCATTTAAATAAAGATTATTCTGTTTTAAAGACATTAAACAGAAAAGACATATATGCATATATAAATATTTATATACAGTATATATATATATATATATATATATATATATATATATATATATATATATATATATAATTAGATTATAAAAACACTGAATTTATAAAATGATAAAATGCTGTTATAATTCAAACAAAAACAACATTACAGAATATATTTTATTTAAATATGAAAACTCTGCTTCTGCGTGTGTGTGTGCGCGAGTGTATATTTATAATATATATATATATATGCATATATATGTGTACACACACACACACACACACACACACACACACTTGGGTTTCCTCACTTTCTTTGTTTCTAACGGTTGCTGTTTTTATGGAGAAGTTATCCTTATTTGCTTATATTTTTGTACTGTGTGTATTCTGCAGCATTTTAAGGACTGTGTTGTGTAAAGAATCCTATTTACTTGAAATTAACAGTTTAAACTCAGTGGAGAATAAAGTGATGCTTTATTTGGAATCTAATTCACTTCTTTTATCCATTAAACACTGGTATCTCGGGTGCCTGGGTAGCTCACCTGGTAGAGCGCGCGCCCATATGTAAAGGTTTACTCCTCACCGCAGCGGCCCGCGGGTTCGACTCCGATCTGCTGCATGTTATTCCCCTTTCAAATCTAAGCTGTCCTATACAAATAAAGG
>CM042444.1:29043426-29065926 GCA_023631565.1 Gymnocephalus cernua
GGGGGCGCTAGAGTGCACATTGAGGATACAGATGGATGTTATGTACGTAGAAGAAGAGGAAGAATAAAGTTGGAAGTAGCATGATACATGTCTCTCTGCTCGTACTTAAAATACTTTTACAAAACACCATAAAGTGTCTTAAATAATCTGTCAGCACTGTGTGTGGAGATACAAACAGTTGCTACAACAAAACGGCGTTGCCCGAATCAGCAGCGGGCCAGCGGCAGCACAAAGCCTACGGTCCATGTGTTTCAAATGTAAACACAAACTGACTGACTGTACTGTGGCGCATGTTTGCAATAGCTGCAACAACATGCACCAACGCGTTTGTGCATTCACACACGCACAACCTCACAAACAGTTGACCTCCACAGCAAATTTCAGCCTCCGAGGGCGAAAACTGTGGCTGCCAAAATGGTGGGGAAATATGTAAGGGCCGAGTAACCGCCAGACGGAGCTAAAAACTGTGTGAAACAAAGCGTGGCGTGTTTGTTTGTGTCTGTTTTTATGTTTTGTTACAGAGCTGCAGAGAGTTTGCTGATGTCAGGCTGTCGGTGCAAACATCACCCTTCAGCGCACTGAGGCAGAAACACACGCACGCACGCACGCACGCACGCACGCACGCACGCACGCACGCACGCACGCACGCACGCACGCACGCACGCACGCACGCACATGAATGAATCGATGCAACAACTGAAGAAAACAGACACAGTTCAGTCTCTGACAGCATGAAGTCAAACATCTTTAAAATAATCCGTGTCTGTCTAAAAGATTTTTTTGGCAATTTCGTCCATTTTGATGCTTTTCTTTTTGTTTTGATTTCGCTGTTTTTTATTTTTATGCTTTTTGACAATTTCAATGTTTTCCCCCCCTCTCTCTCTCTCTCTCTCTCCCTCCCTCTCTACCTCCCTCTCTCTCTCTCTCTTGCTCTCCCTCTCTCCCTTCCTCTTTCCCTCTCTGTCTCTCTCCTCCCTCTCTCTTTCTCTCCCTCTCTCTCTGGGTTCAAAAGGTCACACGATAGTGGCCTTTTTATTGGCTGTTCAGCAGGAAGTCAGGTATGAATTATACATTATACTGTATAATTAACACATGTGCTGCGTGTCTCCATGTGCTCGCAGCCTTTATGTTATACACAAACACAACATAAAGGCTGCGAGCACACGGACACACGCAGCACATGTGTTAATCACAGAGACGACTAATAAAGCATCAATATTCATGAATGATTTAAAAAAGAAAAAGAAGCTGAAATGGCGATTTATTGTGTCATAATGAATATTTCATTGATGCTGGTAATAATGCTAATCCAGCAGCAGCGTGAGTTGACGAAAGAGCCTGTAACTATAACACAATAAATATTAAATTACAAACTGCTCATTAGGAATTAAAGACGCAGTACGCCTTATAGAGGTTATAAGATGTATCTAGGTTCTTCTTATAACTGCTCTTCTTGTTTATGGTAATGCTCCCGAGACATTTTTACTATGTGTTTTGGGATTGATTGTTTTTTTGGAAATTTGTTAAGATTGTCTGTCAGACTTGACCAGGTTGTATGATCCTAATCCAGCTCTCAGGCTACATTTCCATCGCTACGTTTTGGTTCAAAAAGAAAAATCTCCTGCTACGTTTCCACCCTCTCATTCCCCCTGCTCTGGTGTTTCCACCCTCTCATTCCCCCTGCTCTGGTGTTTCCCCCTCTCATTCCCCCTGCTCTGGCGTTTCCCCCTCTCATTCCCCCTGCTCTGCTGTTTCCCCCTCTCATTCCCCATGCTCTGGCGTTTCCCCATCTCATTCCCCCTGCTCTGGTGTTTCCCCCTCTCATTCCCCCTGCTCTGGTGTTTCCCCCTCTCATTCCCCCCTGCTCTGGCGTCTCCCCCTCCCATTCCCCCTGCTCTGGTGTTTCCGAGCCCTTAAACCAGAGACATTTGGAAACACTTCTGACCCGTTGTGGTTTGGAATCTGCGGCGTTGTGTTGCAGTCTCAACGGCTGCAAACAACGCATTCTCGTGAACGGGTTCGTAAGATATCATACGAAAACTTACGCAACTCTAGGTGCTCTATTGCCAGACTCCCACAAAACACCACACGGTTCAAATTTGAGCCATTTTCATAATGTCTATATCAGAAATATGGGTTTTTTAACCAAATTACCCAAAATAACATGGATGGTTCCCTACAACGCTCTTCACAAGTACTATTCATGAATGACTGCTTTCATTGAATTTTGAGTGTTTTATTCAATTTTAGAGCATTTGAAGATTTTTTTGAAACGTTTTCTAAGTATTCTGACTAAACTTTGACAGTCTTTGATTATCCTTCAACATACATTCCTCTGATATTAGTCAAAATAATTCATAAGTTCTGCTTTTTGACTCAGAAATTAGATATCATTTTTATTTATTATATAGTTTATTGACCATGAATTCCAAAAATAAGTAATAAGTTGGTGTTAGTGGCGTGTAGACAGTACTGGTGGGGAAAAAGCATCAACAGTCAAAAATAAACAACAAAAACAGAAAAAAATGGGACAAAAATCTTTCCTCTTCACCTTCCTTTCTTCCTCCCCCTTTCCAATTACTCTTATTACAGCCCTCCTTTCCTCCCAACATGCCTCCCTCCCTCCTTCCCTCCCAACATGCCTCCCTCCCTCCCTCCCTCCTTCCCTCCCAACGTGCCTCCCTCCTTTCCTCCCTCCCTCCTTCCCTCCCTGAATCCCTCCCTCCCAATGTGCCTCCCTCCCTCCCTGCCTCCCTCCTTCCCTCCCTCCTTCCCTCCCTGTCTCCCCCTTCCCTCCTTCCCTCCCAACGTGCCTCAATCCTTCCCTCCCTCCTTCCCTCCCTCCTTCCCTCCCAACATGCCTCCCTGCCTCCCTCCCTCCCTCCTTCCTTCCCAATGTGCCTCCCTCCTTCTCTCCCTCCCTGCCTTTCTCCTTCCCTCCCTGTCTTGCTGCCTCCCTCCTTTCCTCCCTGCCTCCCTCCCTGCCTCCCTCCTTTCCTCCCTTCCTCCCTCCCTGCCTCCTTTCCTCCCTGCCTCCCTTCCTTCAGGCTGTTTTTTTCTTTTCTCTGTCTCTATGAGCTGCAGCATTTACAATTTTGACGATTTCTAAAATAAAGAAAAAAAAGTCTTGATTTTGATTATTTTTATAGATGATTTTGACATTTAAAAAAAAATGTTGATGCTTTTTTGACGCTTTCGATTTTTGTTGATGCATTTTTATTTGATTTTGACACTTTTCTGATGTATTTCTTTTTCTTCTTTTTTTTACAGTTTTCAGCAGTGATCCACACTGTTACGTATTTCCCTGTTAAATAACAGGAAATTACTGGCAGCAGGGTTACCATTAATTTCCTGTTACTTTAAAGTGCCCATATTATGAAAAAAATTAGGGTGTTATTTTGTGTCTCTGGTGCTTCCACACGCATACAAACTTGGAAAAAAAATCTATCCATGCTGTTCTGAGTGAGATACGGTTTCTGAATGTGTCCTGCCTTCAGTCTCTGGGTGAAAAGCACGGCTTTTTACGTCACTAGCCGAAACGAGCTGGCTAACCACAACTGTTAGCATGCTAGCGCTAGCATGCTACCTTCTAAATGGCAAAGCACTGCTACAACACACACAAGTTCACCATAGTCTACAAAAGAAGTACTTCCATGTGCGCCCTCCTTTAGAAGAAGTCTCCCGGCTAATCCTGCCTTGTAGCTAACTGACCAAAGTTGGAGAAACAACCTTTCTTTTACTGTCTGTGGAGCTAACTGACATGATCTACCATCTGAGCTACTGAGCATGTGCGAGTGCAGCCAAAGATAGTACAGAAGAAAAGATGATTCACTCTGTAGCTAAAACAGAGACCTGAACACAAGGTGAAAAGAGGAGCTGCAGCAGTGAGAGAGAGATGTGCTGTACAACAAAAATATATTAAACCATGTAAACATATTCTTGTACAACCTTAAAATACAATTATGAACCTGAAAATGAGCAGAATATGGGATTTTTAACAGTTTATTCCTGTTAATGTTTTTTTGCATTTTAAGTGTATTCTTATTTTAGCATAATAATGTGTACCACTGATTTAAGTTAAGATAAGAGTTAATACAAGAATAGGCATAATACATGACATAACATAATATATATATATATATATATATATATATATATATATATATATATATATATATATATATATACATAACAAAGGCAACAAATGTACATGAACTATCCTCAACATGCACCATCCTCTTGCCTATGAATATTGTAAGTTGCACTAAAACTTTCTAAATCAAAGGTAATTGCTAAATCCCATCACCAGACCTGATGAAACCAAGCTTAAGCCACAGCTGGGCCAGAACAAATGCAGGTGTTAACAGACAATATCTTACCTCTGGATGAATTCAAGCGTGCAGGCTGCCTCCTCTTGGTAGTGTAGGTTACAGATGTAAAAACCGAAAAAAAAAAGAAGCCAGCCGCGTCACAACGGTGAACTGGATCCCTTCGCAAACGATTTAGCCCCCAATGCTGAGCATCCAGCACTGGAAGGGGCTTCCTGTTTCTCCTGAAACAGAAATGTTTTAACTAGGGCTGAAACAATTCATCGAGTTACTCGAATAACTCGATTACAAAAATTCCTCGAGGCAAAAACTCTGCCTCGAAGCCTCGTTAAATTCCTATGACGCGCACTATACACGCAGGGATCTGATTGTTCCACACGGACCGTTGTTCAGGAAGCACACCACTAGCGCGCGATACATTTTGAATTTAGTTGGCGCGATGGCTGAGAGTAAAGATGTCCAGAAACGGCAGAGAATGTCTAAAGTTTGGGAAGAGAACAAGGTGCAATGTGTCTACTGACCTGGCGTACCACAGCAGTACGACTTCAATGATTCAGCATCTGAACGTAAACATCCGCTCCACGCCGTTTCACCGAGCGTCGCTGAAACAAGGTAACGTAGCCTAAGCAGCCGCTGATTTTAATCACGTACTGTATTTGTAGCGATGTCGTGATGCGGTTTGACTAGATATGATGTTTAGCTTTGATGTTTTTAAGTAGTAAACTTATTCACGTTCAATTGCAAGAGAGCATAGCCTAAAAAAAAAAACCTTCACACACACACACACACACACACACACACACACACACACACACACACACACACACACACACACACACACACACACACACACACACACACACACACACACACACACACACAGGTTGCTAGGTTACCATAGCAAATAGGCTCACCCCCGAAATTCTATATTATTTGTTAGTAGCCTAATGGTAAATGCTGCAGGTGTAGAAATCTACATAAACCAGATATTTACTTTGATGGCAGGGCTCGATTACAGCATGACACTTAATTAAATTAAATTGCCAAATGTTGGAGTTGGAATAAATACCTCTGTTCTTTTGAGAAATAAAAGCCAAATGCTTGATCATTTTACAGCCACATCATTTTCGTTATGCATTATTTGTTTTGGTTGTTTAAAAATGCAAAAAAATGTATCCGATTAATCGATTAATCAATCGATAAAGTGCTAGATTAATCGATTACAAAAAGAATCGATAGCTGCAGCCCTAGTTTTAACTGTCAAATTTCTGTTTTAATTTTTGTTCTCTTTGTTTAGTTTGATACCATTGAATTCACTACATGCAATAGCTAAATCCTGGGAGATCATCTTGATCAGCAGTGTGATCAGGGATGGGACCCTGCATCTGTGATTAAAAACACAAACAATTGTAAACATTTATCTACAACTCAATGATAATCAAAACAGCAAAAAAACACAAATAGTTATAGTTTAGAAAAGGTAGTCTCTCAGTAAAGGCTACAAAGGTTAGGATGGCTACAAACTGTAACCATGGTGATTGAAATGAGGATCATCTTATGAATATAATAATTGATATGTTAGGCCTACCATAAATTGAAATTTATTTAAAACAACTAATAATGCAGTGTGATTTTAAATCTTACAAAGTCCCACACATAACTATGCTCATGTTTTTTCCCTTTAGTATTTGCTATTAACATTCATCAACTGCAAAATTAGAAGATTGCATTTTTAAATAATGATGCATGGACAATGAAATAAAAAATGCTTCTCTCTGTAGGCCTAAATAGTGTATATATATATATATATATATATATATATATATATATATATATATATATATATATAGTACATACAAGGCAAATCAAAGTGCTTAGTATAAAACACTATTTTTTCATTATTGGTATTTTTATTGTATAAATTGTCACGTACAACGTGCAGCAATCTTTCACAGATGAGGAGCGGTAATTATTACATCACTTCCTGAGTCTTCAGCTGATTTCTTTAAACGTTATTAAACAGTACATGAGACAAATACATGAAACTGTATTTTATTATTATTATTATTATTATTATTATTATTATTATTATTATTATTATCTTCATTGTTTAAATCATCAAATATAATGTTAGACAAAAACATCTATTTTACAAATATAATGTATTTATAGCCTATCTTTCCTATCTGCGGAGCGGTATATAATAAACATAAAGCCATCCAGCTTTCCTGGCCGAAATAGACCGAAATAATAACATTAAAAGAAATGCATAAAAACCATCTGGTGAATAAATGTTGATAAAAACAGCGGTTATTGGGCTAAAAATACCAATAATAACGCAGCTGTATCCAGCTTCTCTGCTGCAGCCGATTGGCAGAAAGAAACGTGCTGTAATCACGAAAGATGCTTCTCATTAAAATACATTAGTTTAAAAAACGTGACTTCATCACGTAAATCTTCACAATTACGTGATGGTATCACGATCTAATAGATTTATTTTCGTGATGCCATCACGAACTGACGTGAGACTGGGTTGGCCTAACGTTAGCCTATTATTTATGATGTAGATTGTATATGAATGGACATTACAATGAGCGCATTGTTTTCTAAGATTAATGGACAAACTGTTGACATTTTGCTGGCTGGAATCACCTTGGCTCATTAGCAGCTAAATTAGTTGATTTCATGTGGTGCAAGTCTGTGGCGTTTAGTATACATCAACATCAATGATAGATGTTAAAACTATGCATGACTTTCAAGAAATTCTAGTTAATCTCACCAGATTATTGTGATTTTGGTCGATAACCATGGCGATCTTCCAACATGGGTCTCCGTGTGTTCGTTGCAGGTTCAAATGCCTTCTTCTACGCTCCTTCCCAGAATGCAAAAACTACTGTATGAACATGTTATTTCAGATGGTTGTGCGGTTAAATAACAAAAAATTGTGTTATTTAACAATGAGGTGTTAAATAACAAAAATGAGGTGTTATTTTACATATATTCCCTAAAGATTGACAGTAAGGTGCAGTTATTAAAAATAACAGGTTAATCATGTTGAAATTTGGGTGTAAATTAACAGAAACATTTAACAGTGCAGAATGAAAATCTGTACAAACATTACATTTCTTCCCTTTCCTCTTACAGTATCTTACCCCTACCTTCCATCCCTGCCTCCCTCCCTCACCCCTCCTCCCTCCTGGCCGCGTTTTTTTTCTTTCGCTCAGAGTTTGCGTGCCGATTTAGAGTGTTTTCATCGATGTCGAGACCTTGCTATCAAACATGACTGCCTCTGCTCTAATTCACCCCCAGGACACCACACATGCACACACACAAACACACACACACACACACACGCATGCATGCACACACACACACACACACACACACACACACACACACACACACACACACACACACACACACACACACACACACACACACACACACACACACACACACACACAGGCTTCTCCCTCTCTGTCTCACACAGTTGAATGAACATCCATATCCACACACACATTCACATTCTTTCTTTACACAAAACACAAACACTCACAGTCCGGTCTGCTAACACACACACACACACACACACACACACACACTGCACACACACACACACACACACACACACACACACACACACACACACACACACACACACACACACACACACACACACACACACACACACACACACACTGCACACTCGGTGTGTTTAGCCCTCAGTGTCGCAGGCTGTGAATTTAATATTGATTCCATAAAGTAGTTTCAGTGTAACATGTCACAGCGAGTTATCGTCAGAGCAGCGAGCCGGACGGAGAGGAGAGCAGCTAGCACGCAACGCTGCGGGAGAGATGGGTGGGAGGGAGGAGAGGGAGGGAGGGAGGGAGGGATAGAGACAGAGGGAGGGGGAGAGAGAGAGAGGTAGAGGTAGAAAGACAGACAAGAAAAAAAGAAGGAAGAATGAAACGTGGAAGGATGGAGGGCTAAAGCGTTGGTGAGTTGTAGAGCAGGAGAATAGGGAGGGGGAGTGAAAGAAAGAAAGGGGGAAGGAGAGAGGAAGGAGGAGAGAAGGGGAAGGGAGGATTGAGACATGGGGGAGAGAGAAGAGAGAGAGCAGAGGAGGGAAGAGATGGAGAGAAGACTTGTGGAGGAGAGAGGAAAAAAAGGCTGAGAATTGGGAAGGGGGAATAAAATGGGGAAGGACAGGGAAAGGAGGAGACGAGGGTGCATGGAGGAGACAACAGAAAGAACAGAGAGAGCAGGAAAGAGAATGAGAGAAGGAAAGAAGAAGGAGGAAGAGTGGAAGGAAAAACAAGGGAAGGAGGGAGAGAGAATAGCGTGAGGAGAGGAGAATGGATGGAGGAAGGACTGAGACGCAGAGAAGGAAGAACGAGACATTAAAAGAAGAGAAAGGAGGTGTGGGAGGAAAAACAAAAGGGGAGGGAGGAAAGAGGTGGAGAGAAAACAATAAAAGGGAGGGAGGAGAAGAGGAAGCAAGGAAGGAGAGGAGGGAGGAAAGGGAGAATGAGATATAAGACTCTAAGTAGGAGAGAAAGGGGGAAGAAGAGAGGAAAGGAAGGGAGAACCGAGACAAGGAGGAGGAAGAGAGACAAGAGAGAGCTGAGGAGGAAACAGAAGGAGAGAAGACAAGAAGAGGGAGGAAGAGTGGAAGGAAAAACAGGAAAGAAGTAGAGAGAGAGAGATGTGAAGCAATGTAGGAGGGGAAGGTGGAGGAGAGGGAGGGGGATTTGAGAGGAGAGACAGGGGAGGGATGGATGGAGGAAGGAAGGAAAAGGGTGTAAAAGGAGAAGAGGAAGGATGGAAAGGATGGAAAGGAAAGGAAAGGAGGAAACATGTTTTTGTTGTTGCTGATACGCAAACATACAGACGAGTTTACAGATTGAATTAAAAGCCTGAGGGGATCGCAGAGTGTTTGTTTGCAGAGAGAGCTGTGTAGTTACACACACACACACACACACACACACACACAAAGTACAGTATTTGACCAGCTGGAACCAGGTCAAAGGTCACGGCAGGTTCAACCACTGAGAGAAAAACAACAGATTAACACACTGTCACAAGACCCTCAGAGTTTGTGTGTGTGTGTGTGTGTGTGTGTGTGTGTGTGTGTGTGTGTGTGTGTGTGTGTGTGTGTGTGTGTGTGCGAGTGTGTGTGTCAGTCTCACGGTGTTAGCCCACCCACCGTGTGAACTCTGGACTAATTATCAAAAATGGATGCAGAGAGATCATGTTGTTTTTTTAATCACACATTCTTTCTTCTTTGTCAAAACCTGGCTCACCTACATTACCCACAGTGCAACTCACCCACCAACAGCTGTGTTAGCAGCAGCTAATACGTTATCTAGAGAAGACTAGAGACGGCAAGTTGAACATAACTCCAAACTTTTACTTAAAACAACGCGTTACATTAATAACACTATGCTGAAGAGTTACATCCAAAATCCCTGACCTCCCATAAGTTATGGTCCATTTGTTTATATTATTGTTTACATATTGGAAAAGGAGTGTGAAGAAGAATAACCGCCCGTAACTCTCTGCACATATTCCTGCACAAAACTGTACATCTTTCACTTTAAAAACAGATATATTGTTCATGTTTTGTATTCATGTATAGGCTATATGTATTTATGTTTTCATTTTCTTTCTTTTTTCTTTTCTTAAAATTTTTAAGGTTCTGTTTATGTGTAAAAATGAGAGTAAAAATGGCTTCCAGTAAACGTTTAATTATGATTTAAATTGTCCTCATTTTGTAGGATTTTCACCGAGGTAAAACACACACACACACACACACACACACAGAGACACACACACACACAGGGACACAAAGGGACACACACACACACACACACACACACACACACACAGACACAGACACACAGACACACAGACACACACACACACACACACACACACACACACACACACACACACACACACACACACACACACACACACACACACACACACACACACACACACAGTGATTGAAATGTTGTTTGACAATCTGGGTGAACGGGGCGGAGAGAAGTCTCTCTCTCTCTGTGTCGACTGTCTGCAGCAGCTTGTTGTTCAACACTGACAGGAAATGTTTGAGGTAAGCGTGTGTGTGTTTACAGTGTGTGTGACAGCCTCAGTGTGTGTGTGTGTGTGTGCACAGTTGAGCATTTGGGATGTAACAACGTGTCGTTAGGGAGAAAACAAACACGAGGAGCTCCTCGGCTCAGGCTAAGTGTTAGCATTAAGTTAGCACTTTTCAGGCAAGCTAACATGAAATCTAAATCAACATTGTCATCATCATTACACAATACAATGTGTAGTCAAATGCAAAAATGGAACAGTGTAAACAAAAAAACAAGAGCCATTTTAAAGATAATAGGCCATATGTGTCAAACTCAAGGCCCGCGGGCAGATCCCGGCCCCTCGCCCGGATGTCAATTTACAACATGACATCATGACTTTGCGTAAACATACACGCCACTTTCCTAAAGCTAAGTGGCGTGTTATCTGTACACATTTTGAGCTATCAGCATGTATGTCTACGCTGTATACAGCGGATATAAACATACACGCCTCTTGCGTGTTATCGCGAGAGGGGAAGGCTTTAGTAAAATAAAAAAACTACGGTTGACAAACGTCACACCCAGGACATGATCACCGGTCTCCTGGGTAAAAGTCCTGTGTTTTAGCCACCTGCCACTCTAATCAATCTCCCTGTATGGACTTCTGCCCTTTCATACTACTCGCTATGGCGTTAATTCACACGCAATAGCAAGGTAATGTAAGTCAATGGAGTCCAAACGGCATGGAAAAGCACACTAAAAACCGAGTATGCGTCTTGATAACACGCCAATAATGCCATGCGAATTGGCGTGTCATACAAATGCCACTTCATGAGATCAGTCTGCAATTTAGGTTCACACTCAATTTGGGCTCGCCTAGTTTTTGTCACTTTTTCCGATGTTTTTGGCGTTTTTTTTTAATGTTTGTCTTGCTTTTTTCAACGTTTTTGATGCCCGTTTTACATTTATCTGTGTGTGTGTGTGTGTGTGTTTGTGTGTGTGTCTGTTTGTGTTTCTGTGTATGTGTGTGTGTGTGTTGTTGCTTTTTCCACGTTTTTGGTGCTATTTTTTTCAACATTTTTGTCGCTTCCACCAACGTTTTTGTTGCTTTTCTCAAAGCTTTTACGTCCTTCTTTTGATGTTTTTGTTATTTTTTTTTGCATGTTTTTTCAGCTTGAACCAATGTTTTGATCACTTTTTTCAAGACCTTCTTTCTGACGCTTTGACGTTTTTTTGTAGAATTTTGACGTTTTCTTTCATAAAAACAGACTCAAGGCGGCACACAAACACCTCTCAGGAATGAAGCTGCTCATTGTCAGGATGTTTCCGTATCTCGCCGCGTGTCTTCGTGTATATTTTGCAGATGAGCGGCTCCGACTGTGTCTCCGCAGGTCTGCACGTTTAATAACGCCGTCAGTCTCCCGCCTCTAATTGGCTCGGCAGCCCAATTAGCTCCGACTGTTAGCACCTGCAGCTCCCCCGAAAAGATTACCGGCGCCGAGATTTTAAGACCTGACAATTAATCATTATTAGGGAAGGAACGACGCCAGGCATTGTGGGACTTTAGTTTGAGGTGTAAATTCTGTGTGTGTCATTGTCAGGAGTGTTTCAGGTGTCAAACAGTGTTGAAATGTGAGTCATTTAGTGGTGTGAAATATGAATTATGGAGAAAGAGTTTCTGTGTTCGTGGTGTAATCATTCCGCCGGCGACAAAAAGGCACTTAGTGATACATTTGACACAGAATCAGCGGCGGTGTGAACGACGCCGCAGCGGTTTTGAGAGCTGGTCCTCATTTCTTATACTCAGTTTATTAAAATGATATTCCCTGGACAGACTGACTGATTAACCTCAGCGTTAAGTAGCACTTCTGGAGTTAAAAAACTTAATTTCTGATGGTTTTCTGAAGCATTTTAAGTTGTAATTTATGCAGAATATTTGACTCTCTAGAACTGTAAAATTTGACCCGTTTTCAATGTTTTTTATATCAGAAATATAGGTTTCTTTCAAACTAAATTGCCCAAAAATTACAACGATGCATGGAAGTACGTTGTACAGGTAATGTTACCCAGACAACATTCTTCGCAGGTAAAAATTCATGATTACTTCCATTGAATTTTTGAATTTTATTCTATTTTATGACTTTTGAATATATATATATATATATATATATATATATATATATATATATATATATATATATATATATATATATATATATATATATATAAAACTGCATCCTGACTAAACTTTGACATTAACCAGTCTGTGATTCACTCAACATCCTCTGACTAAGAATTCATAATTTCTGCCTTTTTAAACAAAAAAAGAGGTACAATGTCACTTAAATCAGGTTTATTGACCATGAATTAAACAAAAGCGTTAAAAAAAAGTGACAAAAACGACAAAAATGTTGGAAAAAGCGGCAAAACATTTTGACCCGGAAGGACAACAAGTTCATGGCTGACGTGAAGACAACACAAGGGTTAGTTTATTTTTTAATTAAAAGAAAAGTCAAATGTCTTTGACCGTATCTATGCATGTCTCATATCTGCTTACTTACAGTTTGGTCAACATAAAGCCCTAAAAAAGTCAGAAATATCGCCCAAAAAGGTTGGATAAGCGACAAAAACATCAGAGCAAGTGCCAAAAAACTGTCATAAAAAGTGGCAAAACTTCAGAAAAACAACAACAGGTTGAAAAAGCGTTCTTAATGAACCTCCAGCGCTCGGTTTCCACTTGGATGGATTGCTGAACGAGCCTTTTCTATGTTCCGGTAAACGTTTGTTTTCTTTGCCCAACTGAATGATTTATACTGCGGTGGACGAGAGAGCATCAGGAGGCTGGAGGAGAGAGAGAGAGAGGTCAGGTTACACACACACACACACACACACACACACACACACACACACACACACACACACACACACACACACACACACACACAGATACACAGACACACAGACACACACACACACACACACACTATGTACAACACACACACACACACACATACAGATACACAGACACACAGACACACACACACACACACACACACACACACACACACACACACACACACACACACACACACACACACACACACACACACACACAGAGAGACACACACACACACACACTAAAGTACAAGCGACAAAAATGTTTTCAAAAAACATTGAAAATGCGAGAAATACGTCAGAATAAATGACAAAACGACCAAAAAAAAAGTCACAAAAAATGTCTAAAGGAAAAGAGCCAATCAGAGACGTGAGACTAACGGTATCACAGCTGAAGCTGCTCATGTGGTACTTCTAGATATTCTATGAAAAACGCACACTTCACAGTTAAATTTAGCAGAAAAAAGGTGAATGTATAAAAAAGGGTTAGGGTTACAAACTGTTGTTGTTTCCTTGTTGTTGTTTACTTCATCAAGCGGCAGCTTTCTGTCTGTTTCCCTCCCTCTGTCTCTCTCTTCATCTCCCTCACTATCGCCCTTTACTTTCTTTTCCAGCTCAGGTGTCACTTTTTCTGCTCTAACAGACATTTTTGGGGAAACTGTGACTCTCCGTCTGCTGACTTCTTTTCATCTACGTCTCTGCTGCTGATGAAAAAAGATCACACCTTTTTGTCTTCGGAGCGTGCTCCGTGACACCTTGATGCCATCCCAGATCTTCCAATCACAAACCTCACCCCCTTCTCTCCCTTTCTCCCTCTCTATATCTCGCCCTGGGCAGTTGCTAAGCGACGGAGTCCTTTTATAATTCATTTACCCGCTGCATGCAAATATGTGGACAATTAACCACTTCTGTTTGCATAATAGATTTGGGAAGGAGGAGGGAGGTGGTATTTAACTCGCAGTTCATCTCATCCTGCCTGACGACACAAAGCAAACGAGCAGAGAAAGAGAGAGAGAGAGAGAGAGAGAGAGAGAAAGAGAGAGAGAGAGAAAGAGAGACAGAGAGAGAGAGTACCAACCGACTCATTTCCATTCCCTCTCATCGCAATCATTGCAGCCTCAATACTTCCATTCTCTCCGTTTGTTCACTCGGCATCAAGAAGAGAGGAGGAGCAGTGATGCAAATTACCTCAAGTGCTAAACACACACAGACACACACACACACACACACACACATGTGCGCACACACACACACACCCACACTAAAAGTACAACACACACACAAACACACACACACACACACATGTGCGCACACACACACGTGCGCACACACACACATAAACACACACACTCACACTAAAAGTATAACACACACACACACACACACACACACACACACACACACACACACACACACACACACACACACACACACACACACTCGTCAAACCTTGTAATTACTACCCTGCGTGGCGTTCAGCCTCCGCTCAGCAGCCATTGATGTGCAGATGAAGATGGCCGCCGCGTGTTTTTGCGCTGAAAGAAAACCATGTTTTGGTTGGGCTCTGTCAACCGAACAGCTGGATTGCCATTTTTTACTCAAATTAGATTTCGGCTGAAGCACCGGCGCTGGGGGAAATTAAACCGCAACAACAAGAAGCAGAAGGAGAGAGAGCAGAGAGCAGCCACTTTCTCTCTGTCTGTTCATGCTCTCCCTCATTTAGGACAAAAGAGAGTTCAGAACAGGGCGCAGTCAATCTGCTTCTATCTATCTATCTATCTATCTATCTATCTATCTATCTATCTATCTATCTATCTATCTATCTATCTATCTGGGTTATAGATATACAAGGGGAGAGAAAAGGAAAGATTTTGGGAAGCGAAGAATCCTTCTTAATGTACATTAAGTCTTTAAAAAGCCTCTTGGATAAAAGTCACATTTTCATTTTCTCAGGGAAATTATTGCATTCAGAGAAGTATTTACCAGGATACTTACTGGCAGCGGTGTAATGTAACCAAGTACATCTACTCCAGTACTGTACTTAAAGGTACAATAATATGTAACATTTCTGCATTAAAATGTCTAAAAACGACCATACCTATGTTATATATTTTTTTGAGTTGTGTAGTTACACTCTCACAAATGTTTCCACCAAACTTCAAACCCAGAGAAATCTGTTATTTTATTTTCAGACACGGCACGTTTCCTTTAGTCGCCTGTCAGTGGCGTCATATAACCTTTCACCCTCTAGTTCCTCGTAACTTCCTTCAAAACACGGCTCCTAGATGATACGTTTGAGTGTAATAGTAAATCATACGTCACAGAAAAAAATACTCCTAACCATAATACTGCTTTTTGCCACGCAGCATCATTTTGTGATTGATAACATGCCACTTTGCAACAAAGTAATACAGCAGAGATCTTATTTATTGATACATATCAATATTGATCCCGCTTAACGTTGTTACAATGTGTTGGTTGACAAGTAGCTAACGTTAATGCTAGCTAGCTAATGCTTGGTGGATGACATTATAGGGTTACCACATCGTTCAACACGCTCATAAAGTTATTAGTAGCATCATTGTTTTCACCACGGATAAAGGCAGCACTGGGCTAACCCACGAATGAGTTTACCAGTAATGTTAACGTTAGCTGTATAGATAAGACGACTCATCTAATGCTAATTTAGCCAGCTAGCACCCCGGTCTGTCTGCCTGGGATAATAGCTGACAACACAGCCGGGACATGTAGCAATAGCCAGTTACCGTTAGCCCATAGCCAGCCAACAGACAGCCACCATTACAGCAATCCATACAGTATAAGTACTATACAGCACTTAACTCCGGTGCCGGGTGCTTATGACGCTAACAGCAGTTTAATGAAGCGTCGGGAAACAGACCATATCAGACCCAGACCCAGATCTGAGTTGCAACAGCGGCCATCCATAGCTAATGTTAGCTACGTCTCCGTTAGCGCTAGCTACCGGTGTTCGTGCCGAAAATCTCCTCCCTGCCGAATTTCTCACCCCTTCGCATTTAGCTGTCTTTACAGTTAGCTAAATTAACCCAACAAGCACCAAAATGAATAGTTAAGATTGTTCCGGGCAGCTTGGAGATGTTCTGCTGCTGCACATCGGCCATCGGTCGTCCTCACCATTCCGGCCGGAGATTCCCCCAGCAATCCCCACCCAGCACCCACACCTGTCTCTCAGGCTCATTGAGTAGCTAGCTAGTGTTACAACAAACCCTGTCCGCCCCGGTGTTGAAACCATCCAAAAGGTGACAGTGACATGTGAAATATATTGTGATAGTCACTGTGTTTTAGCTGCTGGCTAACGTTAGCTTGCTGGCTCACTAGCTAGCTAACTGGTCAGCTACCAATACAGATCGAATCAAGAAAAACGTAATTATGTTGGGGAAATGCAGCTATGTTATTAGAATGACATGAATAAACGATACTAAACGTAACGTGAATAACCTTGAATGGGTAAACGTGTTCGTGAACAGATGCATTCTAATCAGTGAAGGTGTTTAACATTAAAAACTACAACTCCCATAATTCCACGCAACTTACCAACGTCATCAAAAGTCTGTTTACTATCCATTCTTTTGGTTGGTCCAAATGTAGAGGTACTTGTACAACCCCAAATCAGAAAAAGTTGGGACAGTATGGAAAACACAAATAAAAAAAGAAAGTAGTGATTTCTAAATGTACTTTGACTTGTATTTCATTGCAGACAATGTGAACACAAAATATTTCATGTTTTGTCTGGTCAACTTAATTTCATTTGTAAATATACATCCTTTCCTGTCATTCAGACCTGCAACACATTCCAAAAAAGGTTGGGACAGGAGCAATTTAGGGCTAGTAATCAGGTAAATTGGTTAAATAATGATGTGATTTGAAACAGGTGATGTCAACAGCTGATTGTAATTATGATTTGGTAAAAAAGCAGCATCCAAGAAAGGTCTAGTCCTTTAGGAGCAAAGATGGGCCGAGGATCGACAGTTTGCCAACAAATACGTGAGAAAATTATTGAAATGTTTAAAAACAATGTTCCTCAAAGAAAGATAGGAAGACATTTGCTTATTTCACCTTCAACAGTGCATAACATAATTAAAAGATTCAAGGAATGAGGAGGAATTTCAGTGCGTAAAGGACAAGGGCGCAAGCCTAAGCTGAACAACCGTGATCTCCGAGCCCTCAGGCGGCACTGCATCAAGAATCGTCATTCATCTACAACCCCAAATCAGAAAAAGTTGGGACAGTATGGAAAACACAAATAAAAAAAGAAAGTAGTGATTTCTAAATGTACTTTGACTTGTATCTCATTGCAGACAATACAACAGCACATCATTTAATGTGTTCCTCATGATTTTTATTGGTTTTTTTTTCTAAAAAACAAAATTCCTATTTTGGTTCTTGCAACACATTTCAAAGAAAGTTGGAACAGTAAAGCATTTACCACTTTGTAATGTTGCCATTCCTGTTCACAACACTTAAAAGATGTTTAGGGACTGAAGACACCAAGTGATGAAGTGTTTCAGGTGTAATTTTGTCCCATTCTTGCTGCAAACAAGTCTTAAGGTGGGCAACAGTACGGGGTCTTCGTTGTCGCATTTTGCGCTTCAAAATGCGCCACACATTCTCTATTGGAGACAGGTCGGGACTGCAGGCAGGCCAGTCAAGTACCCGTATCCTCTTCCTGCGCAGCCAGGACTTTGTAATGTGTGCAGAATGTGGTTTTGCATTATCTTGTTCAAATATGCATGGACGTCCCTGGAAAAGATGTCTTCTTGAAGGCAGCATATTGTGCTCCAAAATCTCTATGTACTTTTCAGCATTAATGTTGCCATCACAGAAGTGGAAGTTACCTTTGCCAAGGGCACTGACACAACCCCATACTATGACAGACCCTGGCTTTTGGACTTGTTGATAGTAACAGTCTGGATGATCCTTTTCTTCTTTGGTCCGGAGCACACGGCGTCCATTTCTCCCAAAAAATACCTGAAATACTGATTCATCTGACCACAGTACACGTTTCCACTGTGTGATGGTCCATCCCAGATGCCTCCGAGCCCAGAGAAGTCGATGGCGCTTCTGGACACTGTTAACATAGGGTTTCCTTTTGGCACAGTACAGTTTTAACTGGCATTTGTGGCTGTAACTACGTATTGTGGTACTTGACAAAGGTTTGCCAAAGTAGTCCTGAGCCCATGTGATGATATCGCTTATAGATGAATGACGATTCTTGATGCAGTGCCACCTGAGGGATCGGAGATCACGGTTGTTCAGCTTAGGCTTGCGCCCTTGTCCTTTACGCACTGAAATTCCTCCTCATTCCTTGAATCTTTTAATTGTTATGCACTGTTGAAGGTGAAATAAGCAAATGTCTTCCTATCTTTCTTTGAGGAACATTGTTTTTAAACATTAATAATTAATAATTTTCTCACGTATTTGTTGTGAAACTGGCGATCCTCGGCCCATCTTTGCTCCTAAAGGACTAGACCTTTCTTGGATGCTGCTTTTGTACCAAATCATAATTACAATCACCTGTTGACATCACCTGTTTCAAATTACATCATTATTTAACCAATTTACCTGATTACTAGCCCTAAATTGCTCCTGTCCCAACCTTTTTTGGAATGTGTTGCAGGTCTGAATGACAGGAAAGGATGTATATTTACAAATGAAATGAAGTTGACCAGACAAAACATGAAATATTTTGTGTTCACATTGTCTGCAATGAAATACAAGTCAAAGTACATTTAGAAATTACTACTTTCTTTTTTTATTTGTGTTTTCCATACTGTCCCAACCTTTTTCTGATTTGGGGTTGTACTTTACTTGAGTCTTTTCTTCTCATGCCACTATCTACTTCTAGTCCGCTACATTTCAGAGAGAAATATTGTACTTTTTCCTTTCTACAATGTTTTAATACTGTAACTACATTTTCCTGATGCTTACACATTTTTACTGAAGGAACATTTTCAATGCAGGACTTTCTTTGGGGATAAGATGAAGACACATAAGAGTGTTGTGTGGTGAAAGTGAGCTCAACGTTAAGACATGTGCATCGAAGAAAAGAACCTGTACGCAAAACAATGATCTTGATTTGCTTTGTTCTGTGTTCGAAAACCCTTTTCTTATGCATCCAAGATTATAAACCGTTAGAGGGTCCAATACACAAAAAAACACACACAAAACGCTCTGTTTTCCTTTTCTGTTCAAACGGGACATGAACCCCAGTCTCCTGGGGGAAAGTCCTGTGTTAGTTTGACCCCCTCCCCCCAGCATGCCTCTTTGGCGCTTGTATACTTCCTCACCTTACTTCCTGCTTTGCTCCTGTCAGAACTACTACGGCCACTAGAAGGCGCCGCCACTACAAACATAAATATCAGTCAGAATCACTGCTTGAACAAATGACCTATGGGGGAGTTTTTCGGGGTAGGACAGACTCAAACCTGAGGACGTTTCCAGAAGCTAAACACAAAGACATCTACAGAGCTTTTGTTTTTATCTAGCCATCTTTTTACTCTTTTTCTGTTGCATGAACCTGATCTTCTAACACAGATCTTTAAAGTTATTTTACTTAGATGGAGATACGAGGTTTCTGTATGAACCCTGAAGCTTCCGGAAGGCTTTGACACCGAGGCGGCTAATTTGTCTCCGGGCCGATGAAGCTATTAAAAATATTGTCAAGCTTCACTGCACTGTGATGCGCAATATATATTAGTCACATTACTGGGCAGGTATTCGCTGACCTGTCATGCACACACACACACACACACACACACACACAGACACACACACACACACACACACACACACGCACACACACACACACACACACACACACACACACACACACACACACACACACACACACACACACACACACACACACACACACCTCGGTGACAGCAGACATAATCACAGGTATGACACGGCTATACGCCACCTTTAATCACAGCTGTAAAAGAAACAGAGACAAAGTTCCTTTTTTTCCATAAATGATAGAGGGTAACTCGCCCTCCGCCCCCTTTTGAGAGCCGCCAGTTCAGTTCCCACCTCTGACCATATAGAATGAGGAACAGAATCACATGGATGACACCCTCGGTGCAGCTGGCAACCACGCATCTACAACCAAAGCTTTTTCAGAGACGGAGAAAAGAACGCAGTTACAAACAAACATTAACTGAGATTTAAACAGCTGAAATAACCCTTGCCTTGTCTTTCTGTCGACCATGAAAAAAAAAAAACGCTTTTGTTGTCCCTTCTAAACATTTTTGGCCACTTTGCTTTTTCAGATGTTTTGGTCTTTTTTTCTCCAAAGTTTTTAACACTTTACAATGTTTTTGACGTTTTCTCCCGTTGTTTTTGAACATTTTGTCACCTTTTTTCCTGACATTTTCTGCGCTTATTTCGACATCAGTTTCGCCTTCGACAAACACGTATCATCGCGCCGCGGACATTATAATAATATCAAATACAATAATCAAAACTTGCCAAAGTTTTTGTTCCTTTCTAATGTTTTTGTCGCTTTTTTTAAAGGTTTTTTTGGACAAACTTTGAGTTTTTTGTCTCCTCTGCTGAGTTTTTTTGGCAATTTTTTCTCAAAGTTTTTGCCACTTTTTTTTGACAATTTAGACTTTTTTTTCAATGTTTTTTTCAGGTTTCTAGTGGCGGCGCCCTCTAGTGGCCGTAGTAGTTGTAACAGGAGCAAAGCAGGAAGTAAGGTGAGGAAGTTTACGAGCGCCAAATGTCCTGGTAAGGACACAGGACAAACACAGGACTTTCACCCAGGAGACACCGCCGACATCGCCGATAGCGCTATAAAGACGCCTTCGCCACTGGCGGGATTAATGCTGTCACATTTTGATTGGCTGCCTGTCGGGCTCAGTGACGGACGGTAAAGAATATTCCCGCGTGAGATCAAATCAATCTGAGCCAGAGAGTGTCAGCACTTTCAGTCACACAGAGAGGTTTTAATTAAACAGCATGTCACACACACACACACACACACACACACACACACACACACACACATACATACACACACACACACACACACACACACACACATACACACACACACCCACACACACATACACACACACACGCGCACACACACACACACACACACACACACACACACACACACACACACACACACACACACACACACACACACACACACACACACACACACAGCATGTCACTTTGAAGTAGAACTTTTACTACCAGTGGTGGAAATTAGTTGTAGTAGTAGTTGTAGTAGTTGTAGTAGTTGTAGTAGTTGTAGAACTCAAGACCAGAACTTTACTAGGTCTTGTCTAGGTCTCGGATGAAGAAGACTCAGGGTTTTATTTCAAGACCATGACTGCTGGGATGTCACTAAATTGTCTGTGTATCGTCTGATTTATGTGTTCACATCTGTGATTATAAAACTTCCTGCTTCAAAATGCAACCACTAACTTGACTCATTTCTAGTATGAAATGTGTTACTGTTAGTCTCTCTTGTCCAGACCTTCCTTCACAGCGCTGCAGAGGAGGGTCTGGCTAGTCAACACAGCATTCCTGGATGGGAGAAAAACGTGCTCTGGTTAATTGACATTTCTTTAAACCAATCACATCAGAGATATTTTTGCGAGTTTGGAGTGAGAACGGGTTGAAAATTAACAGTCAAAATTGCATCAGCAGAAGTCAAGCTCCTGCAACCTGCAGAAAAAGATAAGTTGGATATATAGTGTGTAAAATAGAGATGCACCGAATCCAGATTTTTGGGGGTTGAATCCTCGTCCCGTCCTCAGTCCATTACAGTTTTTTACAATCACTTTGGCACTAATTTCAGAACCTTGACGTCATTTTTCAAAACTCTAGCCACAAAACTCACAACCAATGATCAAAACTCTAACACTTTTTTCAGTTGCTTGGATACAATCCACATAAACCAAAGATCATTTGTTCATTTAACAAAGATCACCTGTTCAATATGACACAACTTAACATCAAAGTACTACTACTTCAAAAAGCAATTCACACATTACATTTCAGATGACTGTCTATTCATTTCATTCCAAGCTCCAAGTACTACCTTTACTGTAATGTACTACTGTCTATCAGACACTGTTTCTATGCTCCAAGTACTACCTTTACTGTAATGTACTACTGTTTATCAGACACTGTTTCTA
>CM042444.1:29070926-29118426 GCA_023631565.1 Gymnocephalus cernua
GCGACACAAAGCAAGGTTCAGTTCACAATCTTCTATTTCTTCTGGTTGTCAAGCTTTTGTCAATAATGTTCCCCCTTTGAACAGTTTATGTAAGCCACATACCCCCTAACCAACGCGAATAATTTTTGGTAGAAAAAAAAATATACAGCGATGTCAGCGATAGATTTACTAAACAACAACTTTGGACCTGGAAAACATTTAAATGCTGATGAGAAAAGGAGACAAAACCTTGGAAAAAGACGGTAGAAAGAAGGAAGTAAGGCAAGAATAGGTCGAAAATAATAACAAATACTGAGACAGTAGAAAGAAGGAAGGAAACACCAGAGACAAGTGACAACAAATTCCAAAAAGCGACAAAAGTGACAAAAACTGAAGAAAAAAAGACAGTAGAAAAAAGTAAGGAAGAAAGGCAAGAACAGGTCAAAACAAACGACAAAACCTTTGAAAAAAGGTGACAAACTCAAAAACAGACAAACCTTTGAAAAAAGCGACAAACTTGGAGACAGTAGGAGTAACTACAGCCTTGCAACTGAAAAACATTTTGCTAAAATTCTGCAGTCCTCCAAAGTACCCCTAGGGGGACACGGACCCAAGGGGGTCAGCCTGCCTCCACAGAGCGAAGCCGCTATGGCGCCATTTTGATGCTACCAAGCCATCAACCCCCATTAGCGTCCCATTGACTGCCATTCATTTTGGCGTCACTTTGACAGCCAATAACTTTACATCTGAAGCGTTTGGAGACTGTTCTAAAGGTTTAACACAAGAACAACAACCGCTCGCTTCACTTAGATGATGTGAGAGTCGATGAGAACGTGACATATTCCCAATAAACCTCAAACAGGGAACGTTTCGTCTTTTGAAAATGCAGAAACGTGGTTATGCAGGTAAATTGAAACCCCTCAAGGCCAACAAAACAAAAGCTGTTTTTTATCTTTGTTCATCTGTAAAGCTACTCAAATGTAGCCTAGCATTCAGTTTAGTTACAAATATTAATGTATGTAAAACATATGGACAGAAAACCTAAGAAACATGTCCCATATTTTCTTTTAGTTTTTTTATAATTACACACACTCACACACACACACACACACACACACACGGCTCATCTTTTCATGAAAGAAGTCTTCGTTAGTGCCGTTTGGCCATGTAACATGCCTATAGGAGACGTTATATGAAAACCACCGTGGTTAAACACGTTCTACAAACTCACTCTTCGGATGGGGTACACACAGTGCTGTTGTCACGGCAACAAGGGAAGGACACGCACACGCTCGCATTAACAAAGCCGACAGGGACGAGTGTGTCTCTGGTGTGCAGAGGTCAGAGGAAATTAGAGTGGGTTTTGACAGTTTTGGCTAACACATTCACATCCACACACACATGTACACTCGAGGTTGGTGAATCATCAAGCGTCATGTGAATGTCAATTAAAGAAAAAGACTACATATGTAAATATATATACAGTTTTTTTGTAAATAAACACAAGAAATCACCACATGTAAGGTACAGTACGCCTTCATCCCATCTAAACAGACACTACGAACACAAAGCAGTGATGTTTATGGTCTGTCCTCCCCTGAAAAACGGCCACATAGGTCGTTTGTTTAAGAAGCAATTAGGACCCATGTTTAGTAGTTCTGATGGGAGCAAAGCACGAAGTAAGGTGTGTGTGTGTGTGTGTGTGTGTGTGTGTGTGTGTGTGTGTGTGTGTGTGTCTGTGTCTGTGTGTCTGTGTGTGCATGTGTGTTGGACAGTGTTTGGGTCATTACTGGGAACAAAAGTCCTTCTTTATGTCCACAAAGCTGAAGCCAATCGATGGATGGATGAATGGATGGATGGATGGACAGATAGATAGATAGATAGATAGATAGATAGATAGATAGATAGATAGATAGATAGATAGATAGATAGATAGATAGATAGATAGATAGATAGATAGAAACTTTGTCTTAAGAAAAGTCTCCTGCGGCTGCCTCAGGTGGCTCCCAGCCCATCTGTCTCCTCTCCGCAGGGAGACGGAGGGTGGAGGAAAGGGGGGAGGATGGAGGTAAATTAACAAGTTGCCACATGTTTCCAGGCTGTGAGGTGAAAGTGGCTCTGCTGCTTTTAATTACACCTGGACGTCACGGAGATAGAGGAAGAGAGAGTGAGAGGGAGAGAGAGACAGAGAGGGAGATACAGAGATAGTGAGAGTGAAAGAGGGATATAAAAAGACAGAGAGAGAGAGAGGGAGAGAGAGATAGAGAGGGAAAGAGAGAGAGAGAGAGCAACAGAGAGACAAAGAGAGAGAGAGAGGGGGGAGAGAGAAAGAGGGAGAGTGAAATCCCTTCTGTCTCTCATATATCTGTTATTTTAATTACTTATAAAAATGAAAGAAAAACATACAAATCTGTGGCTCCGTCTTCCGTGCTTTACAAAACATTAATATAGAAATATTTTTTTGTATTGTGAATTCACGTAATCCTCGGATTATATTGAGCAAATTGTTGTTGAAGTATAAGCTCTAAAACAATCAATTATTCACATCCTTTGTTAGGAGCTTTCAAAAGCGTTTCTACATTTGATATTTTTGGCATTAGAGGACCAAGATGCAGATAAAAGCTCCGTAGAAAGCTGGACATTCACTTATCTGTTCACTTGTTTAAAAAAAAAATACTATTGAATAGGGCTGTCAAAATAATGTCTTAATTTCAATTAATTAATCTGAGAAAAAGTAATGCGTTAAAAAAAAATAACGCAGATTAATCCATTCCATATTGACCTTTCACCCGGAGCCGTTCTAGCCACCATTCAACTGTAAATGAAGGAGGGAGAGGCAACAGAAACATCGCTGCACGTGATGCTAGTTAACACTACACTCAACAGCAGCTAACATTAGCCTTCTGCTAGCTAGCAGCCGGATTAAACACGGTTAAAATACTGACAGGTAAAGCTAAACGGTGTAAAGTTTGACTGTTTCTGCCGTTGTTGGAAAAACACAGACGGAGACGGTGCGTTCAATGATACTGCTAACCTACAGCTTTGCGGTGCATTTGTATTTATTGTAAAATACCCTTTTGAATTTTTTTCCTCAGCATATTAGGTCAAATTGTTGATTGTTATGGTCATTATTTGAACAGTGAAAATAATAATAAAACAAGTTTTTTAAAGGAATACGCCACTGTTTGTTGAAACAGGGCTCATCACGGTCTCCTCTAGATGTAGATAGGTGGGCAAACGCATTTTCTGTCTCAGTGCATGCATTGTCTCAGTCCGGCGGAGCCACCGTTAGCTTAGCTTAGTGTAGTGAATGGAATCCTTTGTTGCCGTTAGCATGTTGCGAGTAAAAGTGAGCCAACAACAACATCAAAACAACCTGATTACTTCTTGTGGCCTGCATATTCACAAGTACAAATAGCAACGCAAAGAAAGACTAGACGATTTCCTAGGCAGATATTGATTTGGGACTATATTGGGTGGAAGCAGCCAGCTGAAGCACTGCTACTTGGTGCAGAGATCACGCAGCTGTTACGGCCGAGGCTCTGACCCAAAACACAGAGAATCACATGCAGACACAGTGGGCGAAGCACGAGGAAATACAGGAAAATACTGACGTGAACAAACAAGGTAGCTATCACACTGGGAGACAAAACAAAACTGGGAGAAGGAGGAGGTAGCAATCGCTGAACAGCCTGAGGACGTGAGGATGAAAGCCAACAGGATCTGGTGGTGGGAGTGTGCGGGGATATGCCGACTGAAGAGTGGGACAACGTACCGCCGGACAAGATGAGCGTGCTGCCCGCAGTTGTGTCACAGCTACCGAGGATTTCTCAGCGTTGATCCATCCTGCAGTCCTCAACTGTTTTTGTTGATAAAGTCAACTGTGAAAAACCCCGAATGATAAAGCTATAGTAATAAAGTGTGTAAGTGACTGTAAACATGACGCATGGTTATTTTACGGGATAGATCAACCCATATTAGACCTGTACTCACAGAGTTGCTGCATGATATCTCTCGGCCAATAAGTAGCAGTGGCTGGCTACTTCCACCCAATATAGTCCCAAATCAATATATGCCTAGGAAATACTCTAGTCTTATTTTGCGTTGCTATTTGTATTTGTTGTGAATACACAGGCCACAATAAGTAATCAGGTTGTTTTGTTGTTGTTGTTGGCTGACTTTTACTCACGACATGCTAACCAGCAACAAAGGATTCCATTCACTACACTAAGCTAAGCTAACGGCGGCTCCGTCGGACTGAGAGAATGCATGCACTGAGACAAAAAATGCGTTTGCCCACCTATCTACATCTAGAGGAGACCGTGATAAGCCCTATTTCAACAAACGGTGGCGTATTCCTTTAACTTTCATGTCACTAATGCTGATTATTCATTGATTCATTTGAATTGAAATATTTAAAATACTTTTACAGCAAAAATGATGTATGCGATTAATTTAGATTCATTAATCATAGAGTCTAATTAATTCAATTACATTTTTCGATTGACAGCCCTACTATTGAATAGTTCAATTACAAAAAACTAAAAGTACCAGTGAGATTTTGCAGCTCCTAAATAAAATAACAAACAATGAAACTAATTAAGATAATATAAGAGGACTTTAAAGGTGACATCTTTACACCCGCTAAACCTTGTGCTCTTCCTCCTCATCTTACTCAAAGCTTGGAAAGTAACTGAGTATATTTACTCTCTGACCTTCTTGTACTTTACTTAAGTATTTCCATGTTCTGCTAAGTTATACTTTTACAACATGTACTTTTACTGAAGCAAGAGGTGATCAGTCCTTCCCCCGTCTTGTTCCTTCTCTCTCTCTCTCTCTCTCTCTCTCTCTCTCTCTCTCTCTCTCTCTCTCTCTCTCTCTCTCGGGTATAATTGGTCTGAGTGTGTTTTTCTGCTCGTATGCTACATTAATTAACACAGCAATCAGACCGGGGACAATATGGCTTTATTTGTTCCTGCGGGAGAGCCGTGTGTGTGTGTGTGTGTGTGTGTGTGTGCAGGTGATAGTCACATGCATGTTAGACTTTTATGGCTCATTATAAGCTCTAACAAGGCTTCAGTAGCTGGATGTGTGGAGGCCGCTGGGAGCTGCTGCGAACGCCTTCTCTCACAGGGCAGCTGGAAATACATACCGACCACAACAACACACAACGGTAGAGAAAACAATTAGAGTGAGGCAGAGTGTGTGTGTGTGTGTGTGTGTGTGTTTGCTGGATGGTCACACATCTGCAAACAGTTCTCAAATTGTCTTTGGTTTTCTTTCTTGTGGCGCCTCAAACTCCTGAATCTCTCACTAAATGTGTATTTTACAAACATTAAAGAAACAGTTCACTCAAAAACAATATAGATTGGATATAGTAGTCACCAGTGTTGTAATGTAATAAAGTACAAATACTTTGTTACTGTACTTAGGTAGAAGATCCACGTATCTGTACTTTACTTTGTTATTTATTTTTTATTTTTTATAAATAAAATGTATACTTTTTACTCTGAAATGTTTCCCCTAAACATCTTATGAAAATTGAAGGAATAGTTGACCCAAACACCCTTCGAGAGGCTCTCCGTGGCTCTAGAAAAAGTTTCTTATCGAGTGGCGTTGAATCAGTTTAAACAGACTTCGAATAAGGCCAGACAAAAGAGTGAAAAAGGTTATAACCCCAGATATTATCCCGGACGAGCCCCCAAAATGTCATGAACCTGGGAAGAGACGCGAAATGCCAGTAAATTAGGGTATTTATTACCAAAAAGAATGTAAAGAATGTAAGTTCGAACTAAATGTAACAGAGTTAAAAATGCACTTCATTAATTCTAATTTCCAATCTATATTTAATTAAATAATTTAATGATTTGTTGGGTATTTTTGAATTTGATCTCATTGAGTTTGATTTATTTATCATATTGCTATTGTTTCCTGTGGAAATATTGCTGCTGCACTGCGCCTCTATTGTACCTCCTAAGTTGCAGTAGTACCTCTTAAGTTGCCGTAGTGCCTCCTAAGTTGCTGTAGCTCCTCCTAAGTTGCCGTAGTGCCTCCTAAGTTGCCGTAACACCTCCTAAGTTGCAGTAGTACATCCTAAGTTGCAGTAGTGCCTCCTAAGTTGTTGTAGTGCCTCCTAAGTTGTTGCAGTACCTCCTAAGTTGCCATAGTACCTCCTAAGTTGCCGTAGTACCTCTTAAGTTGCAGTGGTACCTCCTAGGTTGCCATAGTACCTCCTAAGTTGCCGTAGTACCTCCTAAGTTGCAGTAGTACCTCCTAAGTTGCCGTAGTGCCTCATAAGTTGCCGTAGCTTCCGTTTCTTCCTCACAATACCGTCTTGTATTGCTGACGTAGGTTGCTGCTGCGCTATTTTATTGTTTTCTTTGAAAACTGTGTTGTGACCCTTCAATATTTATTGTCTCAAAGTTAATACGATCTTAATTAGCTGTTTTGTGCCGTTTTTACGGTTAAATATAAGTTATATAACAATGCTTTGTTTTGTTTTCTTTTCGTGCCATTTTTGCACTGTTCCTGTGTAATGTAAATAATGGAGGCTCTACAGTCCATTTTGAGTGTGTAAATTCTGTTATCTAATGTTCAGGAGCAATGGTGCAGATAGTAGGAAACAGTAGACCAGAAGCCAATTAATGTGATATTGTCTTCTGCAAAAACATTTTGGAAAACCGTCAGCTGAAGTTTTGTTTTGTTTTGTTGTCTTGTTTCCATACCTTGGAAAGTTGTTCCAAGTGTCTTGTCTCGGAAATCCAATTTTAATTTTTGCTAAACTTTTGCAAAACGAAGAAAATCTTACTGTGAAGTAATTTGTTGTGTGCCAGGCTGTTCTCACGATCCATTCGTACATACAGTATAGCTACAGAGAGTAAAGTATTGTAATTGGTATGTATTCCACGTATTTATTACTGTCAGCAGCACATTGACTGCTGCTGTATAAGAGCATGAAGATCATCGTAGGGAGGAGGTTGGGGGGAATGTTTGGCTCCTAAAACACAGAGCTTTAAAGAGGGGGAGCAGAGTTCATGTCCTGAAGAAGTTAAGTAGAAAACACAAGACTTTCACCCAGGAAACAGGTGTTCATGTCCTGAAGAAGTTAAGGAGAAAACACAAGACTTTCACCCAGGAAACAGGTGTTCATGTCCTGAAGAAGTTAAGGAGAAAACACAAGACTTTCACCCAGGAAACAGGTGTTCATGTCCTGAAGAAGTTAAGGAGAAAACACAAGACTTTCACCCAGGAAACAGGTGTTCATGTCCTGAAGAAGTTAAGGAGAAAACACAAGACTTTCACCCAGGAAACAGGTGTTCATGTCCTGAAGAAGTTAAGGAGAAAACACAAGACTTTCACCCAGGAAACAGGTGTTCATGTCCTGAAGAAGTTAAGGAGAAAACACAAGACTTTCACCCAAAAAACAGGTTTAAGAAGAGAGTTCACAGCGAGCGATTGGGTGAGTCGATAGCGTTTCTATCATGTGGCGGGTGCTACCGGAAATAAACAAACAACCGAGCCGAAGAGGAAGACGACACAAAGACTCTGACGCAAATCTTTAACTGCAGAGACATCGAGAAAATATCGTTGGACAAATTCAAGAGACTCAGTTGTTTATGACATAATTAAGAACGGCTGCGTGACGGCAGTATAATCTGCTGAGTCATGTTCTGTCTCCTGCACACTCCAGAGAGAGAGAGAGAGAGAGAGAGAGAGAGAGAGAGAGAGAGGACTAACGTTACACAAGTAGATGTATGTCGAATATAATCTCTGTGTGTTTTTCAAACGAATTTGAACAACATTTTTGGCCAATTGTGATAGCCCTATCGCTGCATGACGCTCACTTTTTGTCAGCTAAGTTTAACTGTACAGACCGGCAAACTTAACTGTTGTGTGACCTGTCGTCAGCATGCAGCTTGTTAGGTCCAAGTTTGTGGTTGTTCCCATAGCGAAGGGAGTTTGAGGACCGCAACACACAGAGCGGGAAGGGCCTTAAAATGGGCCTGACATGTCAGGCTTTTTCCTGGAAATGTACTTCTGTTGATCCACACTACATTGTGGGTAATGTAGGCAAATAAACTGTGCAATAAAACAGACATTATCTCTGGTTTTGCTTAATCGCTTCTGATCCTTTTGTTCATCATGATCTATTCCCTCCTGAAGCTCCCAATAAACAAAAGTCATACTTTCCTACAGCCGCTAGAGGGCGCCGTCACACGTTCATATGTTGTTTCTGGGCTGAAATGACACACACACACACACACACACACACACACACACACACACACACACACACACACACACACACACACACACACACACACACACAGTCTTACTCACATACGCACCCTCCAACACCTGTGCTAATGAAGCCGAGCTGCAGCACACACCGTCTTTGAGTCTGTCAATCAAGTGCTTACTAATGGGATTCAACACACACACACACACACACACACACACACACACACACACACACACACACACACACACTGTGAGACACGTGCAAACACTCAATAACACACACTCTCTCTCTCACAGCTGTACCTTCCTATTGAGAGGAGGGTTTCATTGAAAAGGCTGTAATCTGCCCACACAGTCTCTCAACCAGCAGGATAATAAGAGAGAGAGAGGGAGAGAGAGAGAGGGAGAGAGAGAGGTAGAGAGAGAGAGAGAGAGAGAAGTAGGATGCATTTTAACAAAATAGTGAGATATAAAATCTCGTGGAGAAACAGATAAATAAAAGAGATATGAAGAGAAGGAGAGAGCACGACGTCACATTTAAAGTCCTAACAGCCTATTTAAGTGTCCATGGCCTTTCGATTGAGTCCACATTCTGCTGGGAACAGACTTTAAGGTATCTGGAAGACAAGTTACTGCATGCTCATTAACGGGTTCGTACGATATCGTACGGAAACTCATGCACAACACTTCTTATGATATTCTGCGAAATTAGTTATAATGATTTCAGCAGTTACATTCAGCGGAGAAAGGTGACTGTGAGCCGGGTAGAGAGCACTTTTAAGGCAACAGTTGTTGCGGTGGCCATTGCAGTATGATATAATTTGATTTTTTTTATTCATCTCGAACAATCAACAGTATGTTGTAAAAGAAGACCGTTTTTTTCATGAGTGATTGGAACAACAATCTGTGACATTGGTCCAGTATTAAGAGAGATCGCTGCAGTCGGCAGCGGAGAAACAAGCTACGATGTAAGTTAATAGTTATCGTCCAGCTTGTATTTACCTTCACAAAAGTTCTCATTTTGCCGCTGACAGTCTCAGATTATTATTCTAAGTGTCTGACAGCATTATGGAAAGGATTTCTAAGGATGTCGACCTTTCTGTTACAGAGTAAGATCCTTTTTTCAAACCTAAAAACATCCGCGAAATTACGTTCGCTAAACCCACCAGATGTTTTTTTAAATGGAGTCTGGTGGGTTTAGTGCTAGCGACCTCAGAGCTATTTCTGGTTAAACAGAAAGTTATTAAAGAGGTTTTAAAGGTCTGTCTCTGTAGGGATCCTTTCAAAATGTTGTCAGACACTTAGGATAATAATCTGTCAGCGGAAACAACAGCACTTTTTCTGAGACCGAGACAAGACCAGGAAAAACTTGGATTCGATTTTGACTTTCAAAAAGTGGTCTTGAGACCGATCTCGAGTACCACAACACTGGGTTCCTCGCACCTTTAGCGCCAGGGACCGTTACTGTCCTGCTCAGGGCCTAAAGTCTGCCTTTGACAGGCCCTTTGACTGTATTTGCTTTGGGGGAACAAAATGACTCAAAGTCAAAGTGAACTTTGCTATCCTGCAAGGGGAAATTCATGTGATCTTACACATTGCCTCAAAAGAAAAAGAAACACAACATTTTCAAAATATGAACTTCATATGCAAATGATTTAGACGTGACAATATCGTGAAATAAAGTTGCTAAAATCAAAGATGAAACCGTAAAGAACTGATTGGGTCTGCAAATACATCATTATGTGTCATTAAGTCGCATTTAGCAATGAGAAGCTTAGTGTTTTTCAATCAGCTATAGAAGTTTATTTTGTTATTTGTTGACTTCTTTCTGACATTCAGAGTTATAACGGTAACGATGTTAACCGGCTCCGGCAGAACTACTTCATTACGGCCGTAGCAGTGAAGCTAATATGAATATGATGGAAAGAAAGAACATGGGAGAGACACACAAACAAGGAGAGAGAGAGGGGTGGGGGGGGCGGACACAGAGGGAGGAGAGAGAGACAGAGAGAGAGAGAGGGAGAGAGGGAGGGAGAGGGTGAGAGAGCAAGGGGGAGAAACAGAGAGAGAGAGAGAGAGAGAGAGAGAGAGGGGGAGACGGGGGAGAGAGAGAGAGAGGGGGAAACAGAGAGGGAGGGGGACAGAAAGAAAGAGAGAGATGGGAGGGGAAGAGAAGGGGAGCGCGCGAGAGAGAGAGAGAGAGAGAGGGAGAAGGGGGGAGACAAAGAGAAAGAGAGGAAGATAGAGGGGGGAGGGGGAGAGGGGGGAAGAGAGAGAGGAAGGGAGGGGGGAGGGGGAGAGAGGGAGGGAGAGAGAGGGAGGGAGAGAGAGGGAGGGAGAGTAATTGGTGTGAGGTTGTTTTGGAGGCAGATGAGAGCAGAGTTAACGAGCCGAGCCTCCAGCACCAATTAACCGACAACCTGCAGACGTGGACAGAACAGATCTGCTCCAATTACACACACACACACACACACACACACACACACACACACACACACACACACACACACACACACACACACACGGTTAAAGGCAATGTGTCACGATGTTGTTTCTCAGTTGAAACAAATGAATTAAAAGTGTATTTGAAACACGGATGTATTAAATTGACTGGATACAAGATTACAAAATGGCACCCATTCAGTTCAATAGAGTTGCTAGGAAAACATTTATAAGCTTTTGTGTTTACTACCGTGATCTGCAGCCCGCTCAATGTTCCCAGCAGTGTTTCTCCTGCTGGCCCAGAGACTTTATACGCTGATGACAATATCACAGGCTTTTAAAGTGCTCATATTCTGCTCATTTTCAGGTTCAGAATTCTATTTAGAGATTGTACCAGAATAGGTTTACATGGTTTCATTTTCAAAAAACACCATATTTTTGTTGTACAGCACATTGCTGCAGCTCCTCTTTTCACCCTGTGTGTTGAGCTCTCTGTTTTAGCTACAGACATCTCACTTCTGTTCCATCTTTGTTGGGAGTCGCACATGCTCAGTACCTAGGTAAGGACTACTAGCCAGTCAGAAGCAGAGTATGAGGGCGTGTCCTGACAGTACCTAGGTAAGGACTACTAGCCAGTCAGAAGCAGAGTATGAGGGCGTGTCCTGACAGTACCTAGGTAAGGACTACTAGCCAGTCAGAAGCAGAGTATGAGGGCGTGCCCTAACAGTACCTAGGTAAGGACTACTAGCCAGTCAGAAGCAGAGTATGAGGGCGTGTCCTGACAGTACCTAGGTAAGGACTACTAGCCAGTCAGAAGCAGAGTATGAGGGCGTGTCCTGACAGTACCTAGGTAAGGACTACTAGCCAGTCAGAAGCAGAGTATGAGGGCGTGCCATGCTAGCAGCTAGGCGAGCATTATAACGTGTGTTCCAAAGTGACCACGTGTGTCTCTGAAGTAAAGGCTGGACTACAACAGAGCTGTTTGGAGCAGTTGGTGAACAGTGTTTTCTGGTGGAGATGGTAAGTCCCTTTGGGGGGGGGACTTTGGGCTTTTTCACTTTGTAAACCTATAACATGCACACAAAAAGATATATAACACAATAAAGGAAAGGGAAAAAGCCAAACAGCATAATATGAGGTTTAAATCCCTTTTCTTGGCTCGAGGGACGTTTTTCAAATATAAAATAAGCCCATGGATTAGAAAGAGTCATACCCAAGCTTTTTTTGTAGTTCGAGGCATCCTGTCAACAGTTTTACAGACATCTCTTTTACAACGGTGGCCTATGGGAAGAGAAATTAAGAAATCAGCTCCAAAACTAGAACTCAAAACAAAATAGAGACACTGATGCATTGTCTAAAACCAACCCAGTCTCACGTCAGTTTGTGATGGCATCACGAAAATAAATCTATTAGATCGTGATACCATCACATAATTGTGAAGATTTACGTGATGGAGTCACGTTTTTTAAACTAATGTATTTTAATGAGAAGCATCTTTCGTGATTACAGCACGTTTCTTTCTGCCAGTCGGCTGCAGCAGAGAAGCTGGATACAGCTGCGTTATTATTGGTATTTTTAGCCCAATAATGGCTGTTTTTATCAACATTTATTTACCAGATCTTATCATGGTTTTTATGTATTTCTTTTAATGTTATTACTTCGGTCTATTTCAGCCAGGGAAGCTGGATGGCTTTATGTTTATTGATATTTTTAAACTATAACGCTACATCTATCAACATTTTTTAAGATGTTATCATGGTATTCATTTCTTTATTTTAATCATATTATTTTGGTCTTATTACTGGTGAAATATTACAGTAAATAAGACAGAAGAGTACGTTACAATATGAGCCAAGTTGCGCGCATTCAAAGAAGGTATCCCACAATGCAACGCGGCCATTCATATCAGAGAATCGGACAGCGATCAGCGAGTCTTTAACTGCTCCTCATCTGTGAAAGATTGCTGCACGTTGTACATGAGAATTTATACAATAAAAATACTAATAATGAAAAAATAGTGTTTTATGCTAAGCACGTTGATTTGCCTTGTATATACTATATATATATATATATATATATATATATATATATATATATATATATATATATATATATATATATAACCAACCTAGAGATGAGTGTAAGAAATACAGCCTGATGTCTGGTTTGACTACTTTGCATTTGTTTTGACTTGTTGATAAACTATTTAGGCCTACAGAGAGAAGCTTTTTTTATTTCATTGTCCATGCATCATTATTTAAAAATGCAATTTTCTAATTTTGCAGTTGATGAATGTTAATAGCAAATACTAAAGGGAAAAAACATGAGCATATTTATGTGTGGGACTTTGTAAGCATTGCACTGCATTAGTTGTTTTAAATAAATTACTTTTTTGAAATTTTAATTTATGGCAGGCCTAACATATTAATTATTATATTCATAAGATTATCCTAATATCAATCACCATGGTTACAGCTTGTAACCATAACCTTTGCCTTTTCTGGGAGATTTTTTCAAAATTAAGAAGGAAATATTTTCAGGAAATTAAAAGGATAAGCAGATTGTTGCCGAGGTTTTTGTTTACAGAGTAAGATGTATATATCTTTGTATGGGTATGTGTACATATACAACATGTGTTTTGGCATTTTTGGCACACTTCTACCTCAGCCTACTGCACACAGACACACGTACGTTTTGCATATTTTGCTGAAATAGAGACCTGTGGTGCCATGCCAACAATCTCATTCAGCCATTTGACAAGCTGAGGAGTTGGTGGTGACATGGGTCAGAGGGTATCAGAGGTCATACATGATGAACCAATCAATGGGCTCGGCTCCTATAGACACCTTGGTGTTCATATGGACAACACCTGGCTGGAAGGCCTGTGTTCAAAGTGTGTGTTCATCATTTAGAGCAGACACTCACGGTGAATCACAGGGTTTATGTTATATATGACTGTCATGAAGGTTGTGGAGAGGAATAGAAACCAGTCTCTCCAGGCAAGCACAGAGAATATGACCTGATCTATCTTTATTCTCCATGCCAAGTATGAGCTCTTATACTAGCAGAATATTATATAATTATATTATATATATTTATATATATAGGTTACCCCTATGTAAACTTAACATTTCTAAACTATAGGCCTATTCGGACCTACCTCAATTACAACTTTAAATAATGTTGCTTGAGGCTGGTTGTGCAATAGCTTCATGATATGATGCTAATGGTTGTGTGTAGGTTGCTCTCAATGTTTGTGAAAGATGAGCAATAGATTGTGGCTGTGATGTGCTTCAGTCTGGCTACATATCATTTTTTATTGTAAGTATATGTCAGCTGTATGATAAAACAATATGTCAAGTGTTATGTTGAAAGAATTTGAACTCAAGGCAGATATCACTCCAGGGACAATAAAGTATCTCTTGCAAATTGGTCTCCATGATATGTGAAAATTAAAACGTTGCCGTAGGACTATATCAAACATATCGTTGGAAAGGTCTCAACCTCCACAGTAACATATGTCAGTCTGAAGAGGATCCATTACTCCTACTCTGAAATATTGACCTCTGAACCTTGAACCCAGTCCATGTTTGAAGGCTTGTCATTTAGTAACAGAAGGTGCTACAAACATGGGACCAGCTGTTATAGAAAGCTCTGGACCTCAGCTGTCATGTAGATATGGTCACCAAAGTTTAACCACTGTAAGCACTGGCAAATATGGTAATAAGCTATTTTCACCTATTTAACGATTTGATTGTTAAAATCTGATGACACCAGTGTGTTCCCCATCCCAAAAAAACCCAGGGGGCATCCACAATTCTACACTGCCAACTTCTAATTATGAGAAATATACCAATATATTTAAAAACTACAACTACCATTATAGATGCGGTCCAGAACCCGTTACAACCGTGCGTATTTGTAGTTCTTCCAGGGTGGGCAGCTGCCTATGTTCGATTCTTGTGGTTTCTGCTGTCTGCCGTGAATGGGCTTCATTCCATTTCAGATTGCCGCCGGCCGACCGAGCAGACAATACATGAGACAAATACATGTATTTTATTATTATTATTATCTTCATTGTTTAAGTCATGAAATACAATGTTAGACAAAAACATCAATATTACGAATATTATGTATTTGTATTTTTCATATCCGGGAGCAGTACGTAGGCTACTACGTCACTTCCTGAGTCTTCAGCTGATTTTTTAAAATGTTATTACGGTGCATAACTTACTGGAAGAAAACTGAGCAACGTGTTGTTGCTGGTGACAAAACCACAGATTATATATATGAAGATTGAAGCGATACTGGCGTTAAAGACCCGCTGATCGCTGTCAGATTCTCTGAATGAATGGCCGCGTTGCATTGTGGGATACCTGCTTTGAATGCGCTCCAGCTCGGCTCATATCGTAGCCTATGTTCTCTTATTTACTGTAATATTTCACCGGTATTAAGACCAAAATAATATGATTAAAATAAAGAGTGAAGATTTACGTGACTCCATCGCGTAAATCTTCACAATTACGTGATGGTATCACGTTCTAATAGATTTAGTTTCGTGATTCTGTCACGAACTGACGTGAGACTGGGTTGTCTAAAACGTACCGTCTTCACCCTCGTGTTGTGTCCCCGTCGACCAGGAAACTTTCTGTTTCTCTGGGTCAAAATTTAAAATACTAACATTTTTTTTTAAAATGTTTTGGTCGTTTTTTCCGACAATTTTGAGCGTTGTATGGAAACATCCACGTTATGTATTTTTTGACAATTTGGTTGAAAGAATCCCACATTTCTGATATAGAAGTGTTTTGAAAATGGGTCAATTTGCCGATTTTAAACCTGATCTGTGTCCACTTCCGGAGAACCCCAAAAGACTTTCACGCAGGCAACACGTGTCCGTTCCCTGGGAGTGTTTTAACCCACACCTGTCAGGAGGAATCATTCAGCAATATGTAAAAATAATAATGTTTTTATTTCCTTCTTTTTTTTGTTTCTTGCACATCTGTACTTTGACACCTGGAATCTGTTTTCCAAGTGTTTTTTGAACGGGTTTTGAAATTTGTCTAATATTAAGAACGTTGAAAAATGTTGAAAAAGCAACCAAACGGTGCCGAAAACATCGATGAAGCGCCAAAAAAACGTAGAAAAAAGTGCCAGAAGCAAAAGCGCTGCAAAAAATACGTTGACTTAAAGGGTCAATTTTGAAGGGCTTTTGGAGAGATTTCTACACTTGTGTACTCTGTTTGCATTCTGTATTCATATGATGGTGTTTATGCACTTTGTGTTTCTCTCGTGTGAATGACTATGTAATATAGAAACAAATCTGGTTTTGTACATTGTTGCTCCTGGATTGTCATTTGTGCTCAAGTTGTAGTTTGTCAAAGCTGTTAGCAGCCTGGCCCTTTAATATTTAATATTTATTTCTTGCAGCTGTATTCTGACATTTCCTTCAGACTACAGACTGATTATCTGTCTGCTTCAGTGACTCTGCCTCTGACCTGAGGAGGTTTAAAGCCCTAATTATTACTCTGGATATGTGTGTGTGTGTGTGTGTGTGTGTGTGTGTGTGTGTGTGTGTGTGTGTGTGTGTGTGTGTGTGTGTGTGTGTGTGTGTGTGTGTGTGTGTGTAAGAGGGCCTGTGGGAGAGATAACAGTAATTAACACACAGGTCAATTTACAGCTAGCAACTGTAGACTTGCTCGCGTCCCGGTGGACTCTATTACTGTGTGTGTTGGGCCGTGGATTGATTGTCCACACACACACACAACATGGGCATTGTGGGCATAGAGGCAAGCAAGAAAACATGCAGTCTTATGCAAACATGCAGTAATATGTGTACACAGCCAACAACGTGTTTCTGTGTGTGTCTGTCTGTCTGTCTGTCTGTCTGTCTGTCTGTCTGTCTGTCTGTCTGTCTGTGTGTAATTAAACACATGTAAACCAGTGCAGTACAATGAAAACACACGCGCCGTTCTTTGTTCACACCACATAATAAACATGTTTTCTCATCATCCTTATTATCTGTTGGATCACCCGATGTTGATCATTGTTTTTATTCTGTGGAGAAAAGTCCAAACGTTCAAGAAACAACAACAAGGAGAGGTGTCATACTTACACGTTTCATTTGTTCACATTTAAAGCGCCTGTGGACTCTTTTTGTGACTATAAGTGTGTAAGTCATAAGTTTCGTTCAACATAAACAGAAGTATTTTCTCTGTGTTTATGTCCATCCTATCGCTGCTTGAGCCTCTGGGCTTTGTGTTTAAACATGATATGAAATCTGTTTTGTTGTCTGTAAATTGATGAATGCTTCACAGCGGGATGGATCACAATCAGCAGCCCACACGCAGCGGGATCTGAATGTATGTGAATCTTACAGGATCTGCACATTTAACACTTTAAATGAAGCCTCTGGGTCTGACAGCGGGACGCAGCTCTCCTGTGGAAATATTGACGTCTTTATGTGAAACTTCCTGCACTGATGTCTGTGTTTTGTTGAGTACGTGAAAAAGAAAAAAAGAAATTAAGAAATCAGGTCCAAAACTGGCCCAGAAAACAAAGATGCGTCGTCTAAAATGCACCGTATTAAAGGGATACTTGGCCAATTTTAAAACAGCTCTGTGTCCATTTCTGGAAAAAACAAAAAGACGTTCACCATTGCAACGCGTGTTCCTGTCCTGGGAGTGTTTTAATCCAAACCACAAATCATCCAAACCACTCGAGTCAAGTTGTGTGACTCGGGTCGGACTTGAGTCAAGTCTTACGACTCGAGTCAAGTCATGTAACTCTAGTCGGACAAGAGTGAAGTTGTGTGACTCGGGTCGGACTTTAGTCAAGTCATGCGACTCGAATCAAGTCATGCGACTCTGGTCGGACAAGACTCAAGATGTGCGACTCGGGTCGGACTCAAGTCAAGTCATGCGAGTGGAGTTGGACTCAAGTCATGCAACTCAAGTCGGACGAGAGTCAAGTCATGTGACTCGAATTGGACTCAAGTCATGCAACTCGATTTGGACTTGAGTCAAGTCGTGCGACTCGGGTCGGACTCGAGTCAACTAAAGGTTTGGCAGCGTGTACGTAGCCGGAGAGGAAATCCAGGGTGTTAAAGGTTACATGCAGGGGAGAAAGAAAGTGTGAAAATGTTACGACTCCACAAACCAGATTTAACTATACAACTGTTTTTAAAGTACCATTGTGTAACATTTGTAGTTGTTCATTATCAAAATCTGTATTGCCCTTCACAAACTTGTCCTTTTTTATGAATACTGACCACCACCATCAATTCCAAGTATTCCTATTGGCTTGACATTTTACATTTGCGCTTACATGAACTGGGGTAGACGCTACATAGCCATGCACCATTTTGAAATACGGTAGCCCGTAAGGGACATACACGCTATACTGCTCCACATTTCGCGCTTTTCACTCAGTGGCACTGACTGTGACCGACTGTTTTCTTTAACTGTCTATGACTGTGACGTATGCCAGGGAGGGAGGGGGGGAAGATTACTTGTGACTCACCGCCGGCAGATTTGAAAGCCTGTTGCGTCTATTATCGAGGACATGTAACTGAGTCGCCGGGGAAATTAAAAGGACAACGTGACAGGCAAAGCAACGTGACCAAAGTTAGTATTGTTGTGGCTTTTCCAAGATGGAAAGAGCTGATGAGGAGCAAGGATTTTAAAAGGGACGCCGAAGTTGCTGCTTTCTTCTCAACAGGTAATTCTGCCTATTTGTGTAAATTAGAAGTTTTATAGTTGCTACTTGCTTGGCTAACTGTAGCATGGTTGTTCATAACGCTAGAACGACGTCTAGGATACTTTTCCTCGCGTCAATGATGAAAAAGGATTGTCTACCTTGTAACATAAATGTAATCATATGTGCCGTGATTTCCCTGGCAGACAACTCACGTCATGGAGTTGTAACACAGACTAGCTACTAGAACAGCTGTGTGTTAACGATGGAGACACTAAGAGATCATTTCAGTTTCATTGACATTGTTCATGCTGCTCAGAGAAATATATTAAAAACACAAACCTCCGTTGCTTCTCTCCTACGCTGTAAACATCGCCTTACACTATTAATCTGGTACAATATACAGAATAACGATAGCACTGATACTTTACTAACATTAGCTTGCATATGTTTGGGAACCTGATAGCTGATGTTAGCAATGAAATGGTACCAAAATAACGTCAAACTATTATTACACTAGAAGGGACACTCACGGACGGTTGTCACTAATTTCGGGTTCGGCCACCGTAGGAGTTATAACGCACTCAGAATGGGGGGCTACAAAGTGAAATTCAGTTGGTTGTCATATACAATTTCACCGCTAGATGGGAGAAATTCTTACACACTGGGGCTTTAAAGAAGAGATTTGAAAGGTTTGACTCACACATGCAGGCGGTTTGAAGGCTGGTTTCTGGTTATTTTTAAAACATATTAACGAGTCTGTAACAAAAGGCATCCTCAAGAGAAACGGCACTTTCCTCACAACATATGTTCCACTGCAACACTTTGGAATAAATTACCAAACAGTCTTTATTTAATCATCTCTAAGGCTGTCGCCTCTCCGTGCTGTCCTCACCGACACTTTCATCTAAAAAGATATTGAAAATATTATTTAGTTTAAAAGATGTTAAAAACAACAGCTTACCTTGTTTTATTCAATGTGTTTTCATTAGAATTATTTTCAAATAAAATTATTTTCTTTTATAAAAACAAGATTTGGTCTTCAAAAAGTTTTGAAGACTTGATATTCTTAGTTGATATTTTGAGATATTAAGTCAATATTTTGAGATTCTAAGTCAATATTTTGAGATTCTAAGTCAATATTTTGAGATTCTAAGTAAGAATTTTAAAGTTTCTCATTACTTTGAGATTCTTAGTTTATATTCAGAGATACTAAGTCAATATATTGAGATAGAAAGTCAATATTTTGAGATATTGAATCAATATATTGAGACAGAAAGTCAATATTTTGAGATATTGAATCAATATATTGAGACAGAAAGTCAATATTTTGAGATATTGAATCAATATATTGAGACAGAAAGTCAATATTTTGAGATTCTATGTCAATATCCCGCTGATACTAAGTCAATTTAGTTTTGAAAGCAGTTGGAAAAATGATTGAAATCAGGGTCTTATATTTGGACCGATACGGTCCAAACACAGGCCTCCTATCTGTCAACATCTCAACTTCAGTTTGGTTTAAATGACAGAGGCATCATAGTTTTCAAAGCTTGCACTTGTACAATTTAAGGAAGCTGTTAAAGGTTTTTGTCCATGCAATGTTATCCCTATATATATATGTATATATATATATATATATATATATATATATATATATATATATATATATATATATATATATATATATATATATATATAGTCTTGTAAATTGTCATATAATTTGCTTTTTATTTTTGAATGTTGTAGTCATCAGAGGCTGAGAGAGAATTTTTGTTGTGGGTTGGAACTTAATAAAAACATTGTTAAAAAAAAAGAAAATGCTGCTTCTGTCGCATTGTGGACTTCAACACAAACAAAACGTCTTGTTACGGAGCCAGAAACCAACCTGACACAAGATAAAATCCCTTACGAAGACTTGTCACCTTTTGCAGCGCCTCTTCCATCCTCGCGTTCATCAACATATGTCAAAGGAAATGAAACATGAAAGCTGACAGCTCCTGCACCGTGGCTGCAGGCGTCGACGCTCGTCAATATTTACATAAAGCTCACCGGGGAAACAGCTAGCGTGGAGAAGCGGGCGTCATTGTCACCCTGATATTCACAATCACATACGTGTGGGTTTGTGTGTGTGTGTGTGTGTGTGTGTGTGTGTGTGTGTGTGTGTGTGTGTGTGTGTGTGCCCCTGGATTGGAGTTGGAAATTGTGTTTGCTATAATTCAGAAACTTCACGACGTGTTGTTGTTGCCTTGAGGAGAAAATAATGAATTCCGCCCTTCTGAACATAGATTAAATCATCAAAACACAATCTCTGCATCTGCACGGGTAATTAAAATAGCTGAAATCACATGTGGCAAAGCAAAACATTGTGATATTGGCTACACAATGTGTCACATTCAATTTAAGTTAGTGCATTAGTTGGTTGTGAAACAGTCAAAATGTTCAGAAATGCCTAGAAATCTTATAAACAAATCAAAGAGTCTTGTTAGTAGTAGATATGTTTACTTAAATAAGGCAACCAGCGCCGCCGCTCCCACCATGTGAATCACGTGCTGTGCGTAGGGCACCAAGTGCTTAGGGGGTACCAAAAATAGCCTAATGAAAAATCATCATATATAATAATTATAATGCCGATATTATTTCAGTATAGAAATATTAGGCACTTTTTTAGGCATGCATATCACAAAACAGGCAGAACAAGAGAGATATATTAAATTGCTAAAAAAAGTAACGATGGTGCCCCCCTAAACACAAACACCCCCACACACACACACTCAACTTCCAAGCTCCCCGTGGGTGCCCTTCCCTGTCTCAGTGGTCTGTTGGATTGTGCCTGACGAAGTTTGGGCTAAGTCAACTTTTTTGGAAATGGCCTCGAAAAGACAGCAGGAGACAGGAGCAGAGAAAAGAAAGAAGAAACTGCGATCATGCCCGTGCACGTGCATTACTTGCAGGTAAGTCCATGTTTAATCATTGTTAAATACGGGAAATGTGCTGTAATGGTTAGCATACACCTCGAACTAGCTGACGTTATTGCTAATGTTAGCAAACTCAAATATGTTATAACCTACTGTAGTCTACGTACATACCGCCGCCTTGAGCTGCAAAAGAAGATCTGGCCGCCCTGCCTAGGACGCTTGTCAAAAAATACGGGGAAGCTTTTGACGCTTTTGGCCGCTCTGACGTGACGCATCTGTAGGCCTATATTAGGCCTGCTCGATTAATCGTTATAAAATCGCGATCTCGATTCACCCTGTTCCCGATTTAATTTTAAAATTACTTTGATTTAATATATATATATATATATATATATATATATATATATATATATATATATATATATATATATATATATATATATAGTTTTTTCGGCATTGCATTTTCGGCCTTTATTTTGATAGGACAGCTGAAGACATGAAAGGCAAGCAGTTAAAGAGTGTGTTAAGAAATCATTCTTTTTGATACTGTACTTAAATTGGCAATTGACAAACTCCATTTCTCTAGAGATTGAAGCATGTTGAGTTCAGATAGAGCCTGTATCAGGGCCATATTTAGTTCAGATAGAACCTGTATCAGGGCCGTATTTAGTTCAGATAGAGCCTGTATCAGGGCCATATTTAGTCCAGATAGAGCCTGTATCAGGGCCATATTTAGTTCAGATAGAGCCTGTATCAGGGCCATATTTAGTTAAGATAGAGCCTGTATCAGGGCCATATTTAGTTCAGATAGAGCCTGTATCAGGGCCATATTTAGTTCAGATACAGCCTGTATCAGGGCCATATTTAGTTCAGATAGAGCCTGTATCAGGGCCATATTTAGTTCAGATACAGCCTGTATCAGGGCCATATTTAGTTCAGATAGAGCCTGTATCAGGGCCATATTTAGTTCAGATACAGCCTGTATCAGGGCCATACTTAGTTCAGATAGAGCCTGTATCAGGGCCATATTTAGTTCAGATACAGCCTGTATCAGGGCCATACTTAGTTCAGATAGAGCCTGTATCAGGGCCATATTTAGTTCAGATAGAGCCTGTATCAGGGCCATATTTAGTTCAGATACAGCCTGTATCAGGGCCATATTTAGTTCAGATACAGCCTGTATCAGGGCCATATTTAGTTCAGATAGAGCCTGTATCAGGGCCATGTTTAGTTCAGATAGAGCCTGTATCAGGGCCATATTTAGTTCAGATAGAGCCTGTATCAGGGCCATATTTAGTTCAGATAGAGCCTGTATCAGGGCCATATTTAGTTCAGATAGAGCCTGTATCAAGGCCATATTTAGTTCAGATAGAGCCTGTATCAGGGCCATATTTAGTTCAGATAGAGCCTGTATCAGGGCCATATTTAGTTCAGATAGAGCCTGTATCAGGGCCATATTTAGTTCAGATAGAGCCTGCATCAGGGCCATATTTAGTTCAGATACAGCCCAAAGCTCTTTCAGCAAGAGAGCCAAAAAGCTGTCCCTCACTGTAGACTGTACTTACGGTACTTACCGATGAGATCAGAGCACTTGGTGTGGACTTTGGAAAGGTGCACGACACTGGACTGGAATATGTTGATGCTCTAGGAGAAGTGGAAAGCGAGGAAGAAACAGCAGCAAAAGAAGAAGATTGTGTAGAGGAGAAAATGGCGACATGCCTTGCCACCTATACAGAAATGCTCCAGCTCGCTAAGGAGACGTTATGGTCCAAATTCGCCTATGTTGACCTTAAACTGTACGCTGATGGTGCAGAGGAGAAACGTACTGAAGTGGAGAACACTGATGTGAAGGAGTTGCCGGAGGAAGACTTTCAAGTCCTGAGAGAGGGCCTGGTGGAGAGAATCAAAATGCTTGAGCAGAAGGTGCTTGAATGGGAATGTCTTGTCTCTGGAGCCAAGACAACAGTGTACAAGCAGCAGCTATACAAACTGGTCAATAGACTGCATGACTGGGTGCGCAGCTGGCAAAAGTTGAAGCGAGCTGAAGAGGTCGACGGGGGAGCAGGTACTGATGGAAAGCATAGCGAGTCCGGCGAGGGGCCCACTAGAGCTGGGATGCAGCCCCAAATCCCCAGTGAAAAACCTGTCTGGTACATCAGCCATCTGGTTGCCCCGAATCCTCATTCTAGCTCAACGCCAGTGAGGATAGTCTGGAACAGTAGCCAGGAGTTTAAAGGGTTGAGCCTGAACAACCTCCTGCACAAAGGCCCTGATGTCCTCAACCCAATCCGAGGTGTCCTGCTGAGATTCAGGAGCAGTTTGTATGCTGCTCTTGGCGATGTTAAGAAAATGAAATGAAGATGAAATTGGTGTGTTTGCCACCATCAGGGTCAACATCGGCGACAAGCCTGCTGGATGCATCGCTCAGGTTGCCATGAGAGAGACAGCAAACCTGCCCCAGTTCACATCCATGGTTGAAGAGTGCCGGATCCTGACAGAGGACTGCTATGTGGACGACATCTTGACGTCGCATGACGATCTCCAAACTCTGATTAGGATGACTGAGTGGACTGAGTGGAAGAGATCCTAAAAGCAGGTGGCTTCTCCCTCAAGCCCTGGGTCCTGACAGGCAAAAGTGGGAGGAGTAAAAAACCCACTGACCCCAGCAACGTCAGATCAACAGAGCCCAAGACCCTGATACTCCCCAACCAGATGCGGGATGAGGAGAATAAAGCATTGGGATTGGGATATGAACCCGAATCTGACAAACTCCGTGTGCTGACGGTGGTGAACTTCTCAAGGAGACGAGGAAAGATGAGGACCGGTCTGGATGAGATCAGAGGCAACACCCCCGACCCTTTCACCCGACACATGCTGCTGAGTCAGATCGCAGGGTTCTGTGACCCCATAGGCCTAGCCTCACCTGCCAAGCAATGAGGAGTGATGCTCATAAGAGAGTCAGGAAGCAGGAAGAGACCAGAGGACACCTGGGACGAGCCTCTTTTGCCACGTCTTTGAGAGGCTGCAATAAAACTCTTTGAGCAATATGTGAGGCTTGGCCAACTCAGATTCAACAGGAGTCTCACACCCCTTGGAGCCATGGGTCGGCCAATGGGGATCACGTTTTCCGATGGTAGTGAAGCTTCCTACAGAGCAGTTCTTTACCTACGGTGGGAAACAGAAGATGGAGTCGTAGTGAAGCTGGTTGACCCCTCTAGACAAGAAAAGTGATGTCATTAAAGTAGAGCTGTGCGGGGCTGTCTTTGCATCCCGCCTGAAGACATACTTCGAGAAGCACTGCAACATCAAGGTTAATCGGTGGACCCATTTTGTCAATAGTCAGACAATCTTGGGAGCAATCCAGAAGGATAGCTATGGCTATCAGACATTTTTTGCAAACCGGATTGGAGAAATCCAAAAGGCAGGATCAGTAGATAGCTAGAGGTGGGTCGAAGGAAGACAGAACGTTGCCGACCTCATCACAAGGGGGGCATCCCCTGAGGAGCTTGCTGAAGGATCAGTCTGGCAGGAAGGCCCAGAATTTTTTAAGTTGCCTGAATGAGATTGGCCTCTAAAAACTGCCAAACTGATCAACCCCTCTGTTGCTGAAGAGATCGGGGGACTTCGGAGGAAGGCGTTCTTGGCACTGGTCACAACAGGAGCCCAGCCCAGGAAATGGTCAGGCCCAACCAGTGTTGCACTTGTGCGCCTTGTGGACCCCCAAAGGTTCAGTTCACTGGCACGGTTATGCAGGACCATCGCCTGGATGAGACAAGCAGTAGAAATCTGGCTGGGCTACAGCCAGGCCCCAGTTCAGTCAAAGTGGGAGGCAAGACCATACCTGTCTGTGGAAGACAGAGCAACAGCTTTCCAAGATCTAGCTCTCGCAGCTCAAGATGGTGTTGAGTTCCGTAACACAACCCTGGATCACCTGGTTGTTCAGAAGGAGGAAAAGACAGGACTCTTGCTCTGCAGAGGGAGAATCCAACTCTGGGATAAGGATACAGTGGCTGTACTGCTAATCCCATGCCAGTCGTGGCTCGCAACCCTACTGGCCAGGGAGGCACATGAAGAAAACCATGAAGGTGTTGCCTCTACCCTTTTACGGATAAGAAGGAAAGCCTGGATCATGCAGGGACGAAGAACAGTTAAGAAGGTGCTGAACAACTGTGTCACATGCAGAAAGCAAAGAGCCAAGATGTGCCAGCAAGTAATGAGTGATCTCCCTAAAGAGTGTACCAAAAGAGCAAGCCCATTTGAGTATACAACCCTCAACCTGTTTGGCCCCTTTGATGTGAAAGACGCTGTTAAAAGGACAAGCAAGAAGGTCTGGGGCATTGTTTTCTGTTGTATGGCCTCGAGAGCCATCCATGCGGACCTCACCGATGACCAGTCGACAGACAGCTTTCTCCAAGCATACTCCCGCTTTGTTGCTCTGAGGGGGCATCCAAGGAAACTATGGTCCGACAGAGGCACTAACTTCGTTGGCGCCAAGCCGGCTCTGTGTGAGCTGCATAAACATCTGGCTTGCCTGCAGGATGCGTCCATAGAAGATATAGCCACTAAGAGCGGGACTGAGTGAAAGTGGGATTTTCACCCTGCAGATGCACCCCACAGGAATGGAGCTGCGGAGGCTGCTGTGAAGCTTTTGAAGAGGGCGCTCATGAGCCTCGGAGGAGCTACAGGGTCTCTCACATGGGGGGAGCTCCAAGCTCTGTTCTATCAGGCAGCCAACCTGACAAACGAACGCCCAATCGATGCCAGAGCTCAAGAACAGGAAGACTCGGTCGCGTACTTAACACCTAACTCCCTCATACTGGGTCGAGCATCGCTTGGAGGAGACACCAGCGGGCTTGACCTAGAGACCCATCCCTGGCATTGTCTAAGGGCTATTCAAATCGGAGTGGACCGGTTCTGGGCAAAGTGGAGGGAACTAGCTTGCCCAAATCTGTTCATTTGACACAAGTGGCACCGGACAGGGAGGAACGTCAAAGTCGGCGACCTCTTCTGGATTGCTGACCCAAATGCTTTGAGAGGTCAGTTTCGTCTGGGCCGGATTCTGACATTTAATCCTGACAGTAAAGGGATTGTCAGGGATGCTGACATTGCAGCATGTGTTGGACTTCCTGTTTCCCTGGCAGGTGGACGGAAGAAGAGGAGTTCTTCACTGCCCATGACAGTTCTCAGAAGAGACGTGAGAAGATTGGTGGTCCTTCTCCCGGTAGAGGACGAAACTCATCCACTCCAGCTGCCATGACACCCGCCTCTTCCTGAACCCCTCTCATTCACCGCCCAAACCCCTGTCACCGCCCTTACCCTGTAGGCTGGTTGGTGCAAGCCAAGTGCTGCCACCATGCCCATCACATTGCACATACATAAAGTAAGAGCATGCACATCCCACACCTCGCATACCTGGGCAGTACACCACACACCTGCCAAAGGGATGTGATTGACTTGGACATTGGACTAAGCTGCTCCTCCATTGGTCGTGCCTTCATCAGACACTTACATATAGACATTGTGGAAAAAAAAATATCACTAAGAGGGATCCTTTGAGTGATTGGGTGATTATACATAACTACCAAGATAACATATGGCGTGTATTTATTTGTATGTGATATCCATCGGTAATGTAGCCTGTGAATTTGTTAAGATGCACGAGAAATAAAGGTTTCTGGGATCGGCTGACAACTCAAACTTGCCGAGAATGGTTAGACGACCGTTTAATTACATAGACTTGTGCATTAGGCACGGTTACGGTCTCAGTCAGTAGCCTGGTGCGCGCCGCGGTCTCTCCTCTAGACAGCCTGCCTACCATAATACATTTAACTTAACATAACTACTGTTGTATGTGTATGTGATATCCATCGGTAATGTAGCCTTTGAATTTCTATGTACACAATCATCTAAGATGCACCAGAAATAAAGGTTTCTGGGATCGGTTAATAACTCAAACTTGCCGAGAACCGTTAGACACCCGTTTGATTACACAGACTCGTGCAGTTGTTAACGGTTACATTCGGTCTCGGCAGTAGCCTGGTGCCTGCCCGGTCTGCTCGTGACAGCCTGCAACATTCACTTCTCTAAATTTAACTTAACATAACTAAGATAACATGATGTGTATTTGTATGTGATGCACTTCCAAATCAATAATGTGTGAATTGCCGAACACAATCACCTAAGATGCACCAGAAACAAGGCTTGGTTAATAACTCCAACTTGCAGCGAACCTAAACACCCGTTTGATTATAGACCCAAGCGGTTGTTAACGGTTACGTTCGGTCTCAGTAACAACTCCTTCGGTCCAATGAATCGTGCTGCTGGCTCGATTCTACCACCACTCCAGTGGAGGCGCTAATGAGGTAAAAAACAGGAGTGAGTCGGTTCATTGACGTATGGCACTCTCCCGGCTGATGGTTTAGGAGTGAAGCAGGAGACCGCAACAGATGAAGAAGTCAGGTGATTTTGGATTCAAGTGAAGCTTTATTAAACAATGAACAACTCTCTCGTGACAATGAGACAATTATGCACCCACAGAGCGTGAGTAGAAGATGTCCAAATTCATACCTATAGCTAGAGTCCTTTTATCCTGATATTCTTGCTTACATCATAAATAACTTGAGTCTAGTGTCTTTCTATAGCCTTAAAACAATGCCTTTTAGGGCACCTGCCTGTTAATAGATTTGCCCTCATAAGATGTTGTTCTGTTAGACTCAGTCACCTAATGCTTAGGCATTCTCTCAAAATAGCTGATGTTTTTCTGTTAGCCTCAGTTACCTGATGCTTATGTATTTTCTCAAAATAGCTAGAAGAGCTTTAAACCCAGTTGAACCCACTACATGCTATATTTCAGTAAAACCTAAAACCTATCAATTCTCCCTTTTTTTATCCAGGCTGAGATACAGTCTATCATGCAATACACTGTGAGAGGATATGGAATACACATGGAATACAATTCAAATGATTATACAAGAATATATGAGTTACAGATTTCATAGAATACTAACACTGCTACTCATGGCAGAGGCAAAAAACCTGGTGGCTGTTTCTTTCTTCCGGGACAAAATTCCTCTGTGACCCTCCTCATTAATTGCTGCCAGCCAATCTGCGGGGCAATCACATTCATGTCATGAGAGCATGGTTCTAACTTAACCTTCATCGTTCCTACCTTGTATGGATGTGTCTCTGTGTGTGTGTTGGTGTGTTGTGTGAATGCGTGTCTGTGTGTGTGTTGATGTATCTATGGGTGTGTCAGTGTGGATCTGGGTGTTTGTGTATGTGTTCTTCACCCATTTCACACTTCTTACACACAGTATTTAATCCACTTGTCCCATTGGACTCGCATCCTCACTTGAAGTGGAAATATCAGAGGATGAAGAAGACTCAACTTTAAACATCCTTCGATCAGCTGTGTGTACATATACATGATTAACCGGAGTCTGTACCAATGAAATGTTAGTGACAGACTTTAAAATTAAATTATTCAAGATTGGAAAACAACATCCTAGCACAAAGATGACAATCACGAAGATTAGTAGGAGTGGACCAGAAATTCCTATTATCCATGCAACAATGGAATTAGTATTGAACATTCTTGTCATCCATTCCAGTCCTCTTCCTGTCTCCCCATATCTTCCCCCTGTCATGTATGCTTCCCTGTTTGTTCTCACAATACCTTCTTGAAGCTCCTTGAGATTCTTTAAGGCAATTGACAAGTTCCCCAATCCTTCAGATTCTGCTGGTAAATACGTACAACAACGTAATGTGTAAATGCACAGTATACACTTTAATGTGCTGTACACCATCTTGTCCGTTTGGAATCAACGTTCGCACTCTCTCATTCACTAACAATCGTCTGACTGCGATGATTGTGCTCTGTCTAGTTGCTCTTAGACCCAGGAGTGGATGTGTCTGTAGTACATATTGTAATATCATCGTGCAACGAGCTGGGATGCCATCGTGACCCTTTAAAGGCACTGCAACATTGTTAAACAACTGATTTGTTGATTGTGACATTACAGCACATGCATAACAAGAATTGGAAGTGACTTTCCTAACTTTCCTGGTTACGTATTGATACCATAAATTGGAAGTAATGTGCTGCATTTCTTGTCCCCAAAAATCAAGTTTCCCTACAACCATATTTTTTTCACTTTCCTGAACTGTAAATGCTGTATCCAGTTCACCCTCTATCTCACTCTCGGTATCTAGTTTCCCTTCAAGATATTCTGCTTTTGCTAGCCCTGAATCATATTTTACCTCGATTACCTGCACTCCATTATGGTGCACAAATTCCAATGAGGTAGTAAGTGTGTACGCACCGTATCCCAACAGACCCATCTAACATAGTTTGTGGCTGGGATGAAAACATTTCCATCTATGTGTGCTTCTATGGGACATGCAATTGTAGATCCCACAAGGTGTTTCTGTAACCCCCTACCGACTTTATACATGTTAATGGTATTCCTCTCTTTCCTGATTCCCATAATGATTGTGGCTGCAACTTTTCCAACACTGTCTTATCATACTGTACAAAAACATTTGGAAGAAACTGTTTCCACAATTCATTACAAAACTCTGGTGTTGGGATTGATTCTACTAACACTTGGGGCTTTCCTACAATCACCTCGTCGGTCGGTGACTCATATTCAACAGTCATTTGTACTTCGTTAAGAGCAATGTGAGTTATGTTAATATCATTTATGTAAAATGCCCTCGTCGCATTCGTTCTCAAAGGAAGCAACATGCATTGCATTTCGTTGGCCGTCATGGGTGTGTTTTGAAATTTTTCTGAATCCACACTTCGTGCATTACGTTTCATTCGGTCTTTTAGTTCTCGTTTTTCCCCTGTTTCATGCGCTTGCTCTGAAAACTCAATGGTAACGTTAGTAATATTCATAACATCACACATAGCTCGTGTTTGAACCTCTTGTCTTCTCATCCCACCCCCTTTGTCTTTGGGTGTGGGCCGTGGTGATGTTGTTTCCGTCATCTCCAGTTCCTGCCCCTGACTGACATCTGTCATAGTCTGTATTGTCAGCCAACAGAGTCCTCCTCCGATCACCACAACAATCTAAATTGCATAGTTAATTAGAGTTAGATTTCTCTGCACTCTTTTTCCTACTTTGACGCTGTCTCTGAGATCATAGTCCCAGTCTCTGGATCCGTTGGTTCCTTCTCTGTCGATGCCTCCGGATCCATTGATTCCGCCTCTGTTGGTATCCCCAGCGCTCTCCTGACTCTGCTTGCATGGATTCATTGTGGTTGACTCTTGATCTTAACAGCCGTCCTCGTCACCAGTAGCATCTGCGTAGGCGGTCCGTATCGCGGCTCTCCTGCCGCTGGCTTAAGACTTCTGACCAGGACGTAGTCTCCTGGCTGGAATGGGTGGGTCGCGTCCCCACCTGGCTCCGGAAGTCTGTCAATCACCTGTTTTGAAAACTCAGAAACAAAATTGTATAAGTTTTTGACATATTCTTGTTGACTTTCTTGTAATTCTGTCAGACTTACCACAGGCTCCTTGTCTATCAACACACCTAATGCAAATGGTCTGGCCATTAAAATTTCATGAGGCAAAAGACCAGTCGTTTTATTTGGCATCACTCTGATTGACATTAAAACAAAAGGTAATGCTTCAATCCAATTCATTGTTTTTGACATATGCAATTTGGTCAATTTATCCTTAATTGTCCTATTTGTACGCTCAACCTGTCCCGAACTCTGCGGATGGTATGGGATATGAAACGTCCATTTGATCCCCAATGCTGCAGATAACAATTTGGTGATTCTTGCTGTAAACGCCGGTCCATTGTCTGAGTCAATTTGACATGGCAAACCGAACCTTGGAATAATGTGTTCCATTAAACATTTAACAACTGTTTGTGCATTTTCTTTCCTCGTTGGAAATGCGTCAGGCCATTTAGAAAATCTATCCACAATGACTAAAAGATATGAAGATCCTTTGCATTTTTTCATATGCATGTAATCAATTTGCAGATATTGAAATGGTCCTTTAGGTGGGACTAAATGTTCATGTTTTGGAGCCCTGAAATCTGTATTACATCTGCCACATATAAGACATCTCCGTACAAACTCCCTTGCATAGTTTTCTAACCCTGTTGCAAAGAAAATTTTAGAAATATACTTAACTCCCTCTGTGCCTATGTGAGTGACTCCATGAACAAATTTAATTGTTAATAATACCGCATCAAATGACACTTTTGGTAATGCAATTCTACCATCCTCAGATTTCCATAAACCTTCCTCATCTTGAGTACATCCTTTTTGTTTCCATCCCTTGATTTCAGCTTCCAATGCTTGTTTCTGAAATTCCACTAAATCTTGTTAAGTGAAGGGTGGATCTATGACTTGTGTGTATGTACTGGTCTCTTTCAGCCAGGGTGGAAATACAGAATCCATCACAGCTTTCTTTGCGCACTCGTCCGCAAGATTATTACCAGTGGCAACTCATGATTCATTCTTAGCATGACCCTGACATTTAACAATAGCTATCTCTAAGCGTAGCATCATGGCCACTAACAATTCTTTTATTAACTCCGCATGTTGTATCGGTTTGCCTTCTGTAGTCACAAAGCCTCTGTTTTCCCATATTTTACTAAAATCATGCGCAGCTGAGAATGCATATTTACTGTCAGTGTATATTGTAACTTTCTTGTTTTCCCCCAATACACATGCTCGCGTTAAAGCTATCAACTCTGCCGCTTGGGCTGACCGTACGGGTAATCTAAAAGCTTCAAGACATTTACCATTATCGTCGACAACTGTGTACGCTGACAAAATAGTGTTGTCTTGTGGTCGTATTGATGAGCCACCACAGTAAAGAATCATATCATTCTGTTCTAATGGTGTTTGTTGCAGATCTGCTCTAATGCTAGACGTGGAATTAATTCATTCCATACAATCGTGTTCAACCTGATCCTCCTCATCATTTTCCCCATACAACAAAGCTCTTAAATGCACTGCGGGATTAGTGTGAGCTGTTGTGGAAATCGTCAGATTCTGTGTACCTGTAAGAATATGTTCATAATTTGAACGTCTTTGACTCGTCATGTGTTGAGTTGTAATATTAGTTAGAATAATATTCACTGCACGTGTTGTATGCAAAATCATTGGATATCCTAATACTATCACTTGGGCCTTTTCTACCATCATTGCTTCTGCAACAACTGCTCTTAAGCACACCACCATACCTTTAACAATCAATGGCAAGGTTTTAGAGAGAGAATTTATCCCCATGTTTCTGAGTCAAAACAGCCATTGCAACATTTCCATCCTCTGCCACGTACAAATGAAAGGTCAATTTATAACAATTTATAAATTTATAATGCGTGTTTCATGTCCTCTGTCCACTGGATGCTGACAGGTTTGTCCTTCAGTGTAGCTGTCCTTAATATAGCATCCCACTTTGCATAGTCCGGGAGCCGTGGCATCTTTTCAACAAACTCAAACTTAATCAGAACAGATCCCAAGACCATTTTTGAAAACATCTGGTAAATTTGATCTGAAGGAATGTACAAATCTACTAGTCTCGTGAGACCATCCTGATCTTGCGAGCTCCAGTTTTCTCCTCGCAGATCAGTCTGGCATCTTGAGGCAGAGAAACTTTGGAGCCGTTCGCCAAACGACCGACCAATCAGCGTTGGTTTTGAGGCGGGTTTAGGTGAAATGCAACGAGGAGCTGGCGAGATCAGGATGGTCTCACGAGGCTCAGCAAGCGGAAGCAATGCATGCAAATCTGACCTGATCTAGACACATTTTCAGACAGCGGTAGCCCTGATTCTGTTAGCCGCTGTTAGTTTCCATAGAAACATTTGGCATTAAAGTTGTTAGTATGTATCGTACATCTTTCCCTGACATAGCTCCATGCAACAATAATGACGTCCACCAATTAATGAATCCCAAAGGATTCATTAATGGCTTTGGCGCATCTTGAGTAATCCTTGAAATTTCAGCTAAGGTTAGAGGTTTTTCCATCACTTTGTCTTCAAACACTAGCAAAGGGGCGACTACATTTTCAGCCTCCTCTGCGTCTGTAGACTCATTTAAGTGCTCTGTCATATAATCTAAGACTGCAACAATCCAATGGAAGAATCGTTCCACCTCATCATCAGAAACATACAACATGATCTTTGCTATGTGTTGTGACGTCAGCGCGTTCCATGCAATGTCCGCCTTTTTATCCTGGTGATACTTTGTCAATGCTGTGTAAAAGCATCTACCAATTTTATCAGCCACATCTGATTTTTCAATTTCCTGATTTTTGTCAGACCGTTTTATGGCAAGAATGCGTTTAAATCCAGCCTCCATGCACTCGCGCACAAACATCATTTTACGCTCATAGCATTTGTCATCGTCATCTTGGAATCGTCGTTCTGCAGCTTCAAAAGCCTTTGAACAATTCACAAACCACAATTCTTCGCACTGTCCTAAGAATGCTTTGTAGCTTAAACTTGTATTGCTTGCAACAGGAAAAATAATTTCCGGTATAACATTTCTAACTTTCTGATGAGATTTTGAATTTTTAGCATTTGTAAACATCCAAAGCCCTAAAGTTTCATCTATATTGTCCTGATCCTCTGTGGACGGTGCTACCATAAGGTTGCTCAGAGAAGGATATATTGATTTATAGCTGAACGGACGTGTCCTTGAACTGGAGTCTGCATGGTTTTTTTATAGCCCCTGCTGTGCCCTGGGTCAAAGGGCATTTTTGCAGGGGGTCACTCTCTTCTCCTCCTCCGGCCTGCTCTGTGGCCTGAGTTAACATCAAATTCTTTAATAATCGTTTCTGCTTCTTAGTCTTAGCTTTATGAACATTTGCAGGATATTGTGAGCTCAAAAGCTCCCATGCAGTCAGCACTTCTGTCATATACGCCAAATTCCAAGCCGAATCAGCCACTTTTGCGTTTCCTGTAACATATTCTCTTACTAATTTCAGATCCTCCGTCCGAAAACTTCCACAAAGTGGGTAACGAGAATCAGTCCATTTATCCAACTCGCTCAAAAATGGTTCAACATAGTACAACCCTAATTTATTCAACATCCATTCTCTTGGTGTTAATTCGTCAATTGTTTTTTTAACTTCAGTTTTTTAACTGTGGATTTATTTTTAATTAATCTAGAAGGTCTACGACCGAAACATTGTAAATAAATTGTTTGCTTGCGTAATGGTCAGTGTGCAGGATTTTTCTTCTAAACTTCTGGTCTGCCACTTTGGATCACATCCTACGCACCTGCCCGACCAAAAGAGGTGTGCAAAAAAGCTTTCTTATAATAAATTTAGAACAAATTTTCTTTGTTTCTTTGGTAAATCCTGTTCTGTTTTCCTCTGCAATGTTAAAGCCTGACCGGCCGTTTTACTATGATTATGACCCATGACAGACACAAAACAATTACCACAGAACAAGACACACAATAACAAACAAAGGCAAAGCTCCACTTGATTCGCTAAATATGTAAAACTTCACCTGATTTGAAATTGTCAAATAGACTGGACCGTTTAGAATTGTTTACCAGCTTTGTCTATATCAAATCAACTCCTCAATCATTCTATTAAACCTAAGTAACTAAGCAACAAACATACTCGTTATCTATCCAGGGAATCGTCGACCCGGCTTCTCTCTGCGTACTCCGCAGCTTCAATAAACATCTTGGCCTTAACACAGTTATACCAACTCTGCGTATCGTCATACCACAGAGCGTCCCGCTCCAAAGTTTACCCAACAGCCAGCTTACTTCACACAGCAAACCTGTAATCCTTTGTGCATTTTTTCATTCACCCTCGACTTTGCATACTATATTATAGATCACAAAGAAGTCCTGCGACAATTATTATATTTTAATCAGATGACACCCACGCCTTCCGCTAATAATTCGTACATTCATTCCCAAAAGTGGCCTCTCAACTTCTATCTTGCCGTATGATCAACAGCAGCAGCTTAAACAATCACACAACCTCTCTTATTGTGTATCAACGCGTTTTTTTCTACGTCGTATCAGCAACAACAACATCAGCAGCTTCAACTTCAATCTCACCTCAACTTCATTCTCACACAATCTATCATGTGCCGGCCGGCACTCATCACAGGTTTATTTGATAACGGCACAGCTTTTCAACAATTCAAAATGCCAGTCACACACTTTTGGAATTTAGTTTTTCTTTTAGCATTCCCAATTGATAATTCACAGCCAAATTGTCTCCTTCACTCCTGTCCCCCCTCACAGAAGTCCTTTGACAGATAACTTTTGAAAAGTGAGTGAATCATTCATTCTTAATGGAATAAAACATTTCACTCACCTTTCGTTGAATCTGTACTCATCCGTGACGCCAATTGATGGTTTAGGAGTGAAGCAGGAGACCGCAACAGATGAAGAAGTCAAGTGATCTTGGATTCAATTGAAGCTTTATTCAACAATGAACAACTCTCTCGTGACAATGAGACAATTATGCACCCACAGAGCGTGAGCAGAAGATGTCCAAATTCATGCCTACAGCTGGAGTCCTTTTATCCTGATATTCTTGCTTACATCATAAATAACTTGAGTCTAGTGTCTTTCTATAGCCTTAAAACAATGCCTTTTAGGGCACCTGCCTGTTAATAGATTTGCCCTCATAAGATGTTGTTCTGTTAGACTCAGTCACCTGATGCTTAGGCATTCTCTCAAAATAGCTGATGTTTTTCTGTTAGCCTCAGTTACCTGATGCTTAGGTATTTTCTCAAAATAGCTAGAAGAGCTTTAAACCCAGTTGAACCCACTACATGCTATATTTCAGTAAAACCTAAAACCTATCACCGGCTCTTCGGTCAGTTCGTCATCACTACTCTTTAAGAAGAGTGTGCTGTGAGTACATGCGACCGGTGTTTACTACGGGAAAAGGAAGCACGAGATTCATTTACTTTGTAATGAATACTGATTCAGCATTCCCAACTATTGTTATTCTGTTCTTTATATATTCTTATTATTCCGTAAGTTTTTTGGCTCTCCGTAACTTCTGCATATTTTCAGCTATTTAAACCATTCAACTTTTAAAATCTTCAGCTCTAGCAGACGATGGCACTTCTTCAACTTTTTTCTATTTACACTTTTTTAAAAATTTAAGCTTTTAAGCATTTTATTTTAACATTAAAGTCAATGAGAAGAAGCTTCAAATCCTTAAAATCTTCTTCCGCTCCCAAAAGTTTCAGCTCCTTCATACTTTCACCTACAGACACCAAACAAACCTTAGAATGTTCACAAACAATTCAGCTATTAGGCTGTGGCTTTTACAGTTTTTGTGAAAAAGCTGTTCAAGTTTAGTGATCTTTTCAGGATTTTGTTGCATTTTAAATTATTCAGAGTGGGTGATGTCACAGTTAGTGTGCTTAGGCTTTGTAAGAATCATCTTAGTTCTTTCTCTATGAATTGCTCTCACACCCACAATTTTAACTTCACATGCACAATTTATACATCAAAACGTAGGTATTTTTGTCTAGTTTCAGTTGTGCAATACGACATATACTTTTGGCTCTGTGAGCTTCCAAATGACAAGAGTTCTGAATCTTTGTGCATTGGCAGTAGTAGAAAAGTTGCTCCACTTTTCAAAGCGAAATGGACAGCAAACCACTTTTTCAAATCGCCGATGTGCCCACATTTTTCACTTTATCCATATACATTTTACATGATTTTGTTCAGGAAGGCCTTGTGGTCGTCATGATTTTGTCATTTGACTGATACCGCTTTTCATTTTGGCAGTATGAGCGTTTGTTTCGGAGGTCGTTCTCACCATCTTAATGCCAGCGCTGTCTGCCACAGGTGACAGTTAACCGCATGTGCTGCAATCGTTAGCTGATTACAGATCAAAGGAATCTCATCACAGAGATGAAAGAGTTCCTCAATGTATTTACAAACATTGTAACTATGACATTATTAACCGTGACTCAGCATTTTTGGAAGACAGACAAATTGAACTAGAGACACTTTAATATGAACATAACAGAACATCTCAAACACACACACGTGCACACACGCACGCACGCACACACACACGCACGCACACACACACATAACTGTTTAATACAGAGAATTCATACTTGACCTCTTACCTTTGTCTCTCTCTCTCTCTCTCTCTCTCTCTGTCTCCTTCTCTTACCCGTCTCTCTCTCTCTCTCTCTTTTTCTCTCTCTCTCTGTCTGTCTGCTTTTCTTACCCGTCTCTCTCTCTTTCTGTCTGTCTGCTTCTCTTACCCGTCTCTCTCTCTCTCTCTGTCTGCTTCTCTTACCCATCTCTCTCATTGTCTGTCTGTCTCTGTCTCTTTCTGTCTGGCTGTCTCTTCGTCTTTCTCTCTTTCTGTCTGCTTCTCTTACCAGTCTCTCTCTCTCTCTGTCTGTCTGCTTCTTTTACCAGTCTCTCTCTCTCTGTCCGTCTGTCTGTTTGCCTTTCTTACCCATCTCTCTCTCCTTCTGTCTGTCTGTCTGCTTCTCTTACCCGTCTCTCTTTCTGTCTGTCTGTCTCTTTCTGTCTTTCTGTCTGGCTGTCTCTTCGTCTCTCTCTCTTTCTGTCTGCTTCTCTTACCAGTCTCTCTCTCTCTCTCTCTCTCTCTCTCTCTCTCTCTCTCTCTCTCTCTCTATGTCTGTCTGTCTGTCTGTTTGTCTCTCTTACCCATCTCTCTTTTTGTCTGTCTGTCTCTGTCTCCTATCTTGCTGTCTGTGTGTCTCTCTTTCTGTCTGTCTGTCTGTCTGCTTCTCTTATCCGTCTCTCTGTCTCTCTGTCTATCTGTGTGTCTGCTTCTTTTACCAGTCTCTCTCTCTCTGTCTGTCTGTTTGCCTTTCTTACCCGTCTCTCTCTCTTTCTCTCTGTCTGTCTGCTTCTCTTACCCATCTCTCAATCGTTCTGTCTGTCTGTCTATCTCTCTTACACGTCTCTCTGTCTGTTGGTCTGTCTCTGTCTCTTTCTGTCTGGCTGTCTCTCTTTTCGTCTCTGTCTGTCTGTCTGCTTCTCTTACCAGTCTCTCTCTCTCTCTCTGTCTGTCGTCCTACTTTTCCAACTATTCTCATTACTTCAACTTGTTCTTACAGATTTAAGCTATTCATCCAGCTTAGCTTTAGCAATTTAGCTATTCAGCATTCCCACGCATTTTCTGCAGGAAATGCATTTTCTAGTTTTCAACTATTGTTATTCTGTTCTTTATATATTCTTATTATTCCGTACGTTTTTTGGCTCTCCGTAACTTCTGCATACTTTCAGCTATTTAAACCATTCAACTTTTAAAATCTTCAGCTCTTTCCGCAGACGATGGCACTTCTTCAACTTTTTTCCTACTATTTATACTTTTTAAAAATGTAAGCTTTTAAGCATTTTATTTTAACATTAAAGTCAATGAGAAGAAGATTCAAATCCTTAAAATCTTCTTCCGCTCCCAAAAGTTTCAGCTCCTTCATACTTTCACCTACAGACACCAAACAAACTTTAAAATGTTCACAAACAATTCAGCTGTTTAAGTTTAGTGATCTTTTCAGGATGTTGTGCTTCCTACAGTGATGATATCACAAGTTAACAGTGGGAGGCTTTGTAAGAATCATCTTAGTTCTTTCTCTATGAATTGCTCTCACACCCACAATTTTAACTTCACATGCACAATGTATACATCAAAACGTAGGTATTTTTGTCTAGTTTCAGCCAATGTGCTCAGTTGTGCGATACAACTTATACTTTTGGCTCTGTGAGCTTCCAAATGACAAGAGTTCTGAATCTCTCGCCATTCCTCCCCATATTAAAAATCCTCTCCAGGTCACAGCAAAATGGACAGCAAACCACTTTTTGAAATCGCCAATATGCCCACATTTATAAGTTTATCCATATAAATTGTATATCATTTTGTTCAGGAAGGCCTTGTGGTCGTCATGGTTACATTATTTGACTGATCCCGCTCTTTCATTTTGGCAGTATGAGCGTTTGTTTCGGAGGTCACTCTCCCTGTCTTAATGCCAGTCTGCCACAGGTGACAGTTAACCGCAGGTGCTGTGATCGTTAGCTGATTACAGATCAAAGGAATCTCATCACAGAGATGAAAGAGTTCCTCAATGTATTTACAAACATCATAACCATGACATTATTAACCGTGACTCAGCATTTTTGGAAGACAGTCAAATAGAACTAGAGACACTTTAATATGAACATAACAGAACATCACACACACACACACACACACACACACACTATGGTGCTAAAACAGTATCATAACCATTTGTAACTCGTGCAACACAATGCACAAATAAATGCAGAGAGATCCGTATCTGTAAGTGCAATTCACAAATAATGCAGAGAGATCCGTGTCTGTAAGTAAAATTCACAAATAAATTCAGAGAGATCCGTGTCTGTAAGTACAATTCACAAATAAATGCAGAGAGATCCGTATCTGTAAGTACAATTCACAAATAAATGCAGAGAGATCTGTGTCTGTAAGTACAATTCACAAATAAATGCAGAGATATCCGTATCTGTAAGTACAATGCACAAATAAATGCAGAGAGATTTGTATGTGTATATCTGATTTGTATCTGTGCCTCTAATTTGTAACTCATATTTCATCATTTGTAAATCAAATGGAATGGAAATATAGTCGTAAAACTCCTTCTATCCTTGTGGATCCTTTTGAGACTGTTTTTCCGCGCCGTTTTGTGGACAAAATCAATTTGTGTCTCCAGTGACGATCCCAGCAGTCTCCAGGAGATGACGGTGTTAAGTGACGATCCCAGCAGTCTCCAGGAGATGACGGTGTTAAGTGACGATCCCAGCAGTCTCCAGTAGATGGCAGTAATACAACACTTAGAGATGGCAACTGCTGTTAATACATGAAACTGTGAAGAAGTCTTGTCAAATGTTTCAGACAAGAGACGGTCACGTTTGGCACAATCGGCTCTGGCACAGTCTACTTGAAATTCCTCTGGGTAAGTGACATTATTAGGACTTTGTCGTCAGATAAATTACATTTATGTTTCAACATCATTGTTGCAGTGCATTTACTGTACATTTATTCAATGTGTTTATTTGTGTTATGGTGGCATTGACACCTTGCAACTTTTTAGAGCGTGCTAACTGCAAACAGCGATGCTAACTTAGCTAGCTTGTTAATCAGCCTTATAACATCAACTCGCCTGGTCTTTGTATGGAATTTGCTGTCTGAAATATTATTAAGCGCTGCTTAAACTATTAGTGGGCCCAGTTATAAAGCTAGTGAATATATTTGGTCATATGAAACTAGCTAGATGATCTAGCTAGTTAAGGAATCAATCGATGATGTTGAAAGTTAGCTAGCTAAACTATGAAGAGTTTAAATTTAACATTTGCCTGACATATTGTAACCATGTTTATTAGTACAGTAATTGCCACACACCGGCTTAAATAACTGCTGCTTGTAAAAAAGGCCCCAAAGTTTTGTTAGTGTTGCTATTATTTAGTACAGTTAACCATATTGTGTTTTATGTTTCACGTTTACTCCCATGTATTCAGTGCTGGTAATAGGGTAGCCAAAGCGCGTGCTGGTTGGTATATTACGTAAAGATATATACACAGTATTAGCTACCTATATCTTTGGGTATATCATAACTGACGTCACACAGTTAAGCAGTATGATAGACTAGAGGTAATCGTTCAGTTGGATTGTAGTTGTGAGTGGCACCTTTCTTTGTGTGCGTAAATGAGAAGAGTAAGTATATCTGCTGCATTACTCGTGATATTGTATTTATTTGTTAAACCAGCTGTTATTTCCACTATTTGATGTGGATGAGAGTTAGGAGTTTAAGGGGTTGCTACGCGACCATTGTGCTAATCATATCCAAGTTTGTACCATAGACAGTATCGTTCGTACACGCCATGGATGTATTAAGAGAACTACACGATAGTTTAGAGCTTCTGCTTAATATGTAACATCGTGTTTAAACATGTTTATACTTTTACTACTTGTTTTAGGATTGTTCAGTACTTTGTGGTTGAGTAAAATAAGAAGTAAGTGGTGTTAAATATTGTTTTCCGTACCACTAGAGGCTTAATAAAAGCATCCAGCCGTTTTGTTAGTTGGAGGCTTTAAAGCGTATCATAGATAACAGGAATTGTTGTCTATGTTAGCGGTAATTTAACAGATGGGCGAAAATGTCTGAGAATCACATATATTATGCATTTGAATCCTTTTTCTCTGCTTACATTATTGGAGTTTGAGATATATAGCCATATTCCGACTACTGTTTATTTCATGTTTGGTAATATATATTACTAAAAAGTAACTTAGAGATTTTCACTCGAAGTTTGTATCTGTCAGTTATATTTATGCTGTGAAATGTTTTTCAAGCTGCAGATTAGATTTAATACCCTTTCAAAATACTTTTGTTTGTCAAAAAAATAAAGTTTAACTGTTAAACAAATGTTTTGTGTTGCTTTCTGTCACTATAACCTGTCTTAAAGGATTACATTTTTATAGTCAGGATGTTAAATTGTCAGGATGTTAAATTATCTTTCAGCAGACGACGGCACTTCTTCAACTTTTTTTCTACTATTTATACTTTTTTAAATTTTAAGCTTTTAAGCATTTTATTTTAAAATTAAAGTCAATGAGAAGAAGCTTCAAATCCTTCAAATCTTCTTCCGCTCCCAAAAGTTTCAGCTCCTTCATACTTTCACCTACAGACACCAAACAAACTTTAAAATGTTCACAGACAATTCAGCTATTAGGCTTAGCCTCAGCTTTTCAAAATAACTTTTAATATGGCACTCATTTTATACATTAGTGGTGTTTTTCAACTGTTTTTAATGAAATTCGTGTCCATTCATAATTTTACCCCTATTCTCACTACTTCAGCTTCTTCTTACGGATTTAAGCTATTCATCCACTTTAGCTTTAGCAATTTAGCTATTCAACATTCCCACGCATTTTCTGCAGGAAATGCATTTTCTAGTTTCAAATGTTTTCTTGTCTGCTTTTATAATGTACGCTTAATGAAATTAAGTTGACCAGACAAAACATGAAATATTTTGTGTTCACATTGTCTGCAATGAAATACAAGTCAAAGTACATTTAGAAATCACTACTTTCTTTTTTTATTTGTGTTTTCCATACTGTCCCAGCTTTTTCTGATTTGGGGTTGTAGTATTTTCTATTTGTATTTGATTAATGTTATTCATTGTTGCTCATTATTTTTATTGGGCTATTGAGATAAAGAACTGGGGAGCTGTGCTGTTTGTAGTATGCATATGAAAATTGAAACGTTGCATTTCTTATTATTTCAGGTTTATTGCCTGGTCACTCTCATTTGAAAACAAACAAACAAATGTGGAATACCGAGTAATATCCTTATCCTTTGTACACTGGGTTGCCCTTTCCGTGGGGAGAACACGGAACAGTGTTTTAGTTTAGCAACAGCAGTGTGTAACTGGTTCAAACAGAATTAAGTCATATGAAACAAAACAAAATTTGGTTTTTATAAGTGTTTTTATGAGTGTTTTATTTTGCAAAGGGTCTGAGGTGTTCTGCTGATTGTGTGTAGTGTTTTGAAAAACCGGTCCTTGTTTTCAAGATAGTGCTTAAGCAATTCGAAAAAATACAGAACATATTAAAATAACGCTAATTGCCTGGAAGGCAAAATACACAGAGCGGAAGGTGAAGGACATCCACACGCTGGATGTCAGGCAACTATCCTGAAAATAGCCTACTTCTGTTGATCCATACTGGCTCCGGCAGCGTTGCGGCAGAGAGAATCAGTCGCTAGCAGAAGCAGAGCGATAGTCGGGATATTTTTCTGTCTCTGGAAAGAAACAAACACACATGGCGTCTCAATAACTTGTTTGTGTCTGTGTTTTTTAATGTTTTGTGAAAGTGAGGTATACAGTTTCTGAAATTGTGAAAGTAATTAAGACAAACTGCAACAGGCGGGAGGCGTGGCCTGTGACCTGCAGACTGACACGTTCTCCGGTTTCCTGCGGCGCAGCCCCTCCCCGCTGCTGCCCTCTCACTACTGTTGTACCTCTCCGCCGTCAGCAAACTTCCCCTCAAAACATTTGCACAACAACATACAACAACGGCACCAAGTTTACTGGGAAGAGACGGCGGCTTTTTAGCACGTTGCCGCATCTCGCACCACCCCACGGTGATGGGAATAGCACCCGGGGAGGGAGGAGGGGGCTGTAAAGATGTAACAACGGGTGGTGGGTGTCAAATCTGTCAGTGTGGTTTTTGTTCGCCTGTGTGTGTGTGTGTGTGTGTGTGTGTGTGTGTGTGTGTGTGTGTGTGTGTGTGTGTGTGTGTGTGTGTGTGTGTGTGTGTGTTCAGATTTAGTGATGGATGAGTGTGAACAGTGTGTGTTCGTGTTGCCATAATGGCGTGTTAATAACAGAGTAACTGAGCGGTGTGTGTGTGTGTGTGTGTTTGCTTTGAGTAGTGAGCGTGTTGAAGGAGAGAGAGAGAGAGAGAGAGAGAGAGAGAGAGAGAGAGAGAGAGAGAGAGAGAGAGAGGAGTCACTCACTTGAAAAGTCAGACATTTAAACAGACAGTTTGGTGTTGTTTAATTCTCTGTCGTCTGATTTCAAATGTGTTTTTGGATGTGTCGTTTTCTGTCTCTGCAAACAAACTTAATTACAAACAAATTTGAATGTGAAACTCAAAAAACAGCTGGATTCATGTGTACACAACCGGGACGTCACTAGGATTGGAAGACAGGGGGGGCTTAGCCCCCAGGGTATTTGTAACTTGCGTTTGCAAAATCTTTGCACTCACATCTAGAGCTACACTTATGTCAACAACCAGTCGAGAAACCAAGATGTTAACAAGTAAAACGTGACAGACATATCCTCTTCTTCCATTTCTACTCTGTTAAAGAAAAGTTACTGTAATGTTAGCTTTTAGACACATCAAAGCTGCAGGGGGGAATTTACTTAGGCCAGGCTTTGCTCCTGTTGAGTTTTTCTATAAGCAATGACTTAAATGCTATATCTGTCTGCTCATGTAAATGTATGATAAAGTAATAGCATACTATATCCAATTCCTCTCTATATAAGATAAGTTGTCCACAGAATGCTATTTAATTACACTAATTACTGTAACTGCGCTGTGGATTGGTTCAATCAGAGTGTAATTTCGCTGTGTAGTTTGGCTTGCATACAGTTTAGCAAGAACTAGAATTATAAGGTCATAGTGAAATTTGACAATACAGGTTTTAAAATACAGTATGCTTACTGTAAATAAATAGTAGTTTACTGGCGAAGCAGCTGCCAGTATATTACTGTAAATTTACAGTCAAAAGTTTTACAGTGCTGTGTGTAGGATTGTTTTCATTTTAGTTTCACATGTGTATCTGTGGCCATTTGCTCATCTTTAGCCTACATTTAGGTAACATCTACGTATTTATTTAATTTATGACAGCTAATGAATGCAGAAAGTTAAATTGGTTAGAATATAGCTAGTATATATAATAAATATAATGAAATAATTTAGTTTAGGCTATGCATAGTGATTAGACCTGCCAACAAATGGTTATTGTAAGAAGAAAGCAAAACAATCCTTAGACCTATAGACCATTACTGACCTCAATCACACCGGCTCCCTCAGAATCAACTGGCCTGCCAGTCTCCTGCTTCTCTTTCTCTCTGCTAAAATATCTTCCAATATCCATCTCATCTGCTCAATGAATTGAAGGATACAACGGTAATAGCATTAACAGGGACCCTATGACATTTAGTTTTCAGTGACAACAACATTCTATGGGGATTGATATTGTTTTAGAATATGCCTATTATAGAGATAGGTTATATTATTGGCAAAGAATAAAGAGTTGTGATTAGTTAAGTTAACCATTTCTTGTATTTTGCTTGTTCACTCTAGCTAGACTACAGTTTTCCATAGCAAACCAAAATATCCCCTTTCCTTTACCTCAAGAAAACGTAGCTAAAGGTAAGCAGGTAATTAAAAACAACTTACTGTATCACTTTGTAACCAATCTTCCTTTACCATTAGCGTGTGTATCGGTGTGTGTGGGCGGGAGGGTGCATAGCGAGTTCAGACCAAAGAGTAACGAGACGAGATGAATCCTCCAGTTACTTGCAGTGCTACGGTCTGCAACGCTCTGAAAGCTGCCAGTTCACACCAATGCAACGAGACGGTGCGGTGCATCATAGCACAACGACTCTTTGTACTTCTGTCCAACTTCCGACTTTTCGGCTATTTTTTTGTAGCTGGATATCATTTGTTGCATCTAAATATGAATGAGGATACGGATATTGAAAAATCAAATTGTTATTGTTGTTCTTATTATCATTTAGGGGGGCTTAGGAACATTTTCAGCCCCCCTAAAATAGGCCTAACGACGTCCCTGTACACAACCATCCATACACTTTAAGTCAACGCTGTCTTGTAGCAGGCTGAGGAAGTATTCAGACCCTTTACTGAAGTAAAAGTACTAATTCCACACTGTGAAAATATTGAATTCCTCCTCTACTCTATAGCTACTACAAACCATTCCAGGCTACACACATTTTCTTCTGAATTTTACAGCACATTTAAAAGCTCAAATTTTCAGAATAGCTGATGAGAGAGTTTTACTTCCTTGCCTCTTCTGTCATCTACCAACTTGGACTTCAAGTCAAACCAACCAGACTCCATTTATTTAGTCAGGATTTTAGAACATGTTTAAATGTCCAAAACATCCCAGACAGAACATCTCACACAAACACACACACACACACACACACACACACACACACACACACACACACACACACACACACACACACCCCACCACCACCACTTACTGTAGGTACTGTATGTGTCACTTTACATACTATATATTGTGATGAGGGAATGAGGGTTTATGCTGCCACCTGCCCTGCCTGTAGCTTGTAGTTTTTGTCTATACTGACCCAACCCAGCCGATACTTGTGTGAAAATATAGACATTGTAGTTACTGTATGTGTTTTCAGTAACACTATTCGATATTTTCTGTTACAGAGACTTAAAGCTCCTTTCTAAATGCAATCGAGGAATTCTTTTCTGTGTGGCGGTGGAAAGTATATGATCAGCAACCAAACGCTTGCATACCTGTTCTGCAAGCAATGGAAGAGGCATGGGGACACACTGAGGTGGGATCAATCCAAGGGTGGATTTGGCACACAAGGCAATATTTTCCCCGATGCCTAGCCCGCGAGGACATCGCCTGTGATGTTGATGAGGTCTTGTGGCCAGATCCAAACAGAAGGCAGGATCCATAAGCTTGTTCTTTGTAAAAACTCTTGTTAGATTACTGCAGAAATTCTACTTTTGAGTTTTACAGAAGAGTCTGAGAAAACAACAATAAAAATAGAAACACAAAGACTGCAGTGTTTTCTATGAAGCCCATCAGTGTGTTGCTGGTGATATCAAAGAGGAATTCAAATAGTGTGTTTGGTTTTGTTGCAAGAATTTCAGTTTTAGTAAGGAGTGTTAAGTTTTTCATTTTGGCATAGATGTGAGTTGTTGATCTCCAAGTGTTATGTCTGATTGGCCTGTGTGTAGAGTTTTGACATAATGAGCCAAATTCTGCAAAAAGTGTGTAAGCAATATAGGCAAAAACTGTAAGGCTAAGCATAAGTGAAGCCAAAGCATCTGGATCGACCCCTGGTGGCTGGCTGCAGAAAGGATCATAAGCCCCACCCCAATGGACCAAAACTAAAACAAATCAAACTGCACGTCAAATTAAAGTTTCCCAAATATGGTTTCTGTCATTTTAGGCATTCTGATCACGCTGATGTTTGTTCATGTGTTCATTTTTCTGATCAGTTGGGTTTTTAGGATTTGATGCTATGAAAACTGGAGTGAAACGTCATGATTCACAGCTGGGATTGACTCGCAATTGGCCCCATCACTACTGCACAGTCTCTAGCACAATATAACTGTGAATGAACAACATAAATGAGACCATAAACAACGTAAAATATGTAGCTCCTACAGGTTGTATATTATATTTGTTGCATGTTACATTTCCACTGTTTAGAAACGAAAGCCTGCTCCATTTTTCTTTTTCAGTTTTAGTGGCTGCTTCTGCTTCTTCTTCTCCTTGGGGAAAACACGACCGGGTTGCATTGTGGGTATACGGGAGTAAAAGTCTCGTATGTACCCTCAAACTAGCTGTGCATTGTGGGTATTTTATAGTGGGCTATTTAGTGGATGAAATTAACCGCAGAGAATTTGAACACTGCTGCAAAATGGCGAACAC
>CM042444.1:29123426-29245926 GCA_023631565.1 Gymnocephalus cernua
ATGTTATGCACTGTTGAAGGTGAAATAAGCAAATGTCTTCCTATCTTTCTTTGAGGAACATTGTTTTTAAACATTTCAATCATTTTCTCACGTATTTGTTGGCAAACTGGCGATCCTCGGCCCATCTTTGCTCCTAAAGGACTAGACCTTTCTTGGATGCTGCTTTTGTACCAAATCATAATTACAATCACCTGTTGACATCACCTGTTTCAAATCTCATCATTATTTAACCAATTTACCTGATTACTATCCCTAAATTGCTCCTGTCCCAACCTTTTTTGGAATGTGTTGCAGGTCTGAATGACAGGAAAGGATGTATATTTACAAATGAAATTAAGTTGACCAGACAAAAAATGAAATATTTTGTGTTCACATTGTCTGCAATGAAATACAAGTCAAAGTAAATTTAGAAATCACTACTTTCTTTTTTTATTTGTGTTTGTCATACTGTCCCAACTTTTTCTGATTTGGGGTTGTAAGTTATAATATGTAACTTTTTAAAATGTCTAGAAAAACTAGACTAAACCTATGTTATGTTGTTGAATTGTATACTTACATTATCCCAAATGTTACCCCTCTCAATATAAACAATATAAAGCAGTCCAGTTCAAGACCACTGCAAACTACAACCTCAAACATAGATATGTAGTTAAAGCAACACCTAAACCAAACAAATAGTTTTCTTATACGTTTTCGTGCAATATCATATAAACGTGTTCATGAGAATGCTTTGACCTGCGCAGTACGTGCAAGTTGGAGCAATGCTTGGTCCGTTTTTGAAGCAGAAAAGAAAATGGTAGCCACATCTTAAATTACAGCAAAACAGCACACTAAGGGCCCTATTTTAATGTTCTAAGCGCAGTGCGTAAAAGCACCTGATGCTGGTACGTTTAGGGCGTGTCCAAATCCACTTTTGTTAAGTTTGACGGCGGAAAAAAGGGTCCGTGCGCTGGGCGCATGGTTCACAAGTGTTGTACTTAGTGTCTTCATTAATTCATAGGTGTGTTTTGGGCGTAACATGAAATAAACCAATCAGAGAGTCATCTCCCATTCTCTTTAAAGGTCCTGCTGCTTTTTGGATGCTTTTATATAGGCCTTAGTGGTCCCCTAATACTGTATCTGAAGTCTCTTTTATATAGGCCTTAGTGGTCCCCTAATACTGTATCTGAAGTCTCTTTTATATAGGCCTTAGTGGTCCCCTAATACTGTATCTGAAGTCTCTTTTATATAGGCCTTAGTGGTCCCCTAATACTGTATCTGAAGTCTCTTTTATATAGGCCTTAGTGGTCCCCTAATACTGTATCTGAAGTCTCTTTTATATAGACCTTAGTGGTCCCCTAATACTGTATCTGAAGTCTCTTTTATATAGACCTTAGTGGTCCCCTAATACTGTATCTGAAGTCTCTTTTATATAGGCCTTAGTGGTCCCCTAATACTGTATCTGAAGTCTCTTTTATATAGGCCTTAGTGGTCCCCTAATACTGTATCTGAAGTCTCTTTTATATAGGCCTTAGTGGTCCCCTAATACTGTATCTGAAGTCTCTTTTATATAGGCCTTAGTGGTCCCCTAATACTGTATCTGAAGTCTCTTTTATATAGGCCTTAGTGGTCCCCTAATACTGTATCTGAAGTCTCTTTTATATAGACCTTAGTGGTCCCCTAATACTGTATCTGAAGTCTCTTTTATATAGACCTTAGTGGTCCCCTAATACTGTATCTGAAGTCTCTTTTATATAGGCCTTAGTGGTCCCCTAATACTGTATCTGAAGTCTCTTTTATATAGACCTTACTAGTCCCCTAATATTGTATCTGAAGTCTCTTTTATATAGACCTCAGTGGTCCCCTAATACTGTATCTGAAGTCTCTTTTATATAGGCCTTAGTGGTCCCCTAATACTGTATCTGAAGTCTCTTTTATATAGACCTTACTAGTCCCCTAATATTGTATCTGAAGTCTCTTTTATATAGACCTCAGTGGTCCCCTAATACTGTATCTGAAGTCTCTTTTCTATAGGCCTTAGTGGTCCCCTAATACTGTATCTGAAGTCTCTTTTATATAGACCTTAGTGGTCCCCTAATACTGTATCTGAAGTCTCTTTTATATAGGCCTTAGTGGTCCCCTAATACTGTATCTGAAGTCTCTTTTATATAGACCTTAGTGGTCCCCTAATACTGTATCTGAAGTCTCTTTTATATAGGCCTTAGTGGTCCCCTAATACTGTATCTGAAGTCTCTTTTATATAGACCTTAGTGGTCCCCTAATATTGTATCTGAAGTCTCTTTTATATAGACCTCAGTGGTCCCCTAATACTGTATCTGAAGTCTCTTTTATATAGGCCTTACTGGTCCCCTAATACTGTATCTGAAGTCTCTTTTATATAGGCCTTAGTGGTCCCCTAATACTGTATCTGAAGTCTCTTTTATATAGACCTTACTGGTCCCCTAATATTGTATCTGAAGTCTCTTTTATATAGACCTCAGTGGTCCCCTAATACTGTATCTGAAGTCTCTTTTATATAGGCCTTAGTGGTCCCCTAATACTGTATCTGAAGTCTCTTTTATATAGGCCTTAGTGGTCCCCTAATACTGTATCTGAAGTATCTTTTATATAGACCTTAGTGGTCCCCTAATACTGTATCTGAAGTCTCTTTTATATAGACCTTAGTGGTCCCCTAATACTGTATCTGAAGTCTCTTTTATATAGACCTTAGTGGTCCCCTAATACTGTATCTGAAGTCTCTTTCCTGAAATATAGCCTTGGTGCAGAATTCCAGCCACTAGAGCCAGTCCCACAATGAGCTTTCCTCAGAACGTGCCATTTCTGTGTCTGTAGCTTTAAATACTATTGAGGAGGAGAGAAGGGGGAGCATTTTACTAATTTGTTGTTAAAATAACAAATGCTGCACGATAATACGATAATACCGAAAACCGTGATAATTTTGGTCACTATAACTGAGGTTAAATTTTCATACCGTTACATCCCTAAACGTGACAACAAGAAGTCGTTTGTTAGGAAAACATAAAGTGGTTTGAAACGTTTGAACAAAAAAAAACAGTACTCTCTTTTTCCAGTTAGGACTCGCTTCCCTCTTTGAGTCTTTGCTGCTGACAAATAAAGTTTGGAGCCAGAGCATCATCTCCTCAGACTCATCTTCCTCATACCGTTTTTAACACACGTCTCTATAAATAACGAACGATTACTACACTGCACTGGGAGCTGAACCCTGGCAGAGTGAATCACAGAGAGGAAGACGGGACGCTGGATGTTTCTGCTCGATGTAGATTTTACAGCCTTTCATGTGATGATAAAGCAGGAGGATTATTAGATCTCACGCATGCATGTTAGCACATTGTGTGATGGGATTACTGCTGGACGCGACGCCCTCTCTCAGTCTCATGCTGAGAATGTAATCTCTAAAACTGGAGCAAACAGCACCTGGATTAATCCTTAAGGGAAATCTCTGAGGCCTCATTTATAAAAAAAAAAAAGTAAAAAAAGAAATACCCTTTTTATTTTATTTTTATACTTCAGGATGAAGTTGATTCTTTAAACTTAGTCTCGCTTTGTCAAACCTTCCTCCACAGCACTGCGGAAGAAGGTCTGGCTAGTCCACACAGCATTCCTGGATGGGAGTGCTCTGGTTTATTGACATTTCTGTCTTGGGCGGTGCTAAGTGGACGGATGGAGCAACGGGAAGGAACTTGTTTTGGTGGAACATGTGTATGTCGAAAAGTTGTTTTAGTCGTGCAAAACAGTCATGACAAGTCGAACACCGTGCAACCAGTAACCAGTAACAGCTCAATCACGGCGTTCGTCATTCGACTGGTCGTGACTGTTTTCCCAAGATGGCGCCTGCCTGTATATGTGAACGGTACTGTCTTTCTAATCTATCTTTTTCATAGACTGTCTGTACATTTACAAAGTTCTCAATGCTTGTGTTTACATGTAGGGACTCTCATTATGCTACTGTGGAAATGTGGTGATATTTTGAGCCTTGTTAGTGGTGTAGAAATAGCGATTTCTTTTTACTTTACCCGTGCCCCGACGACTAGCGTTATAAGCTAATTTGCGGTTTGCAATGAAACTGGTCAAATTCGATTAGTATGAAAACATATCCCAGAGAACGGTTGACTCGGTACACGTGTTATTAACCCCTAGGTTCATTTTGCGCCAGAATTGTCCTTTAACGGCTTGAAAAGAAGTGTATGTAGCTGCCGTAAATGGAGCGTGCCCCAGTTGAGTTTATCCGACAACAGGTGACCTAACGTTTTTTTTATTATGTTTATTTGTTTTCCAAAAAACTGACCTGCTGACACGACCAGGTACATCTTGTCTCTCTCTCTGTAACACACACACACACACACACACACACACACACACAATATGCCACAATATGGCATCATCCTTGGTAATAAATTAAAGTAAATGGAGGCAAGGTTGAAGCGTGGGAGGGCTGGCAGGAGTGTGTGTGTGTGTGTGTGTGTGTGTGTGTGTGTGTGTGTGTGTGTGTGTGTGTGTGTGTGTGTGTGTGTGTGTGTGTGTGTGTGTGTGTGTGTGTGTTTCCTAGCAACAAACACTCTGTGCAAAAGATTTATTAAATATGAGACAGAACAATCTGTACTTTACATTTTCCCAATTATTTTACACAAGACTGTAACAACCTTCATTATACAAGTAGATCCGACCATGACAATCTGATTGGTAAACTAGACATTTATGGCATTTTTCCATTACATGGTACCTGCTCAACTCGCCTCGACTCTACTCGCCTTTTTTGGTCCCTGGTACCTGCTAACAGGTACTTTTTTTAGTACCACCTCCGTCGAGGTTCCAAGCGAGCTGAGTCGATACCAAAAGGTGACGTGAAAGCGACAGACGGGGGCGTCCTGAACAAACCTGCCATTTTTAAATAGTTTAGCCAGCTGTGTTTTGTTTTTGCTTACTCCAGCTTCATCTGAAACTAAATGTGTCTTCTGGCAACAACACACCTTCCACGTTCTTTGTGTGTGTCGCGTTAGGTCACTGCAGTTTCCTGCGCTATAACCACTGATTTTCACCACATTCACGTAGAATAGAACCACAAAACCAACAACAGTTAGTTTCCATCCAGAGGAAACAACTCTGTGCTGTGTTTTCAATGTGTAGTGAAGGGAAATATGATCCGCCGTGAGCACGGTGTATTTTATTTTGAAATTTAACCGGATGTTTAATTTTTTCTGTGCTCGACTTCCTGTCCCGCACTATCTGCCTTGTGCTGAATTGCTGCGGAGTTCTGCGGCGTCCGGCAAAAATAGAAGCTCTGCGTATCTACTGTGCCGGAGTCGGGACGCAGCTGTTCTGCAGTCAGTGGAAATACACACATTGACTTTAATGGAAACCGATTGACTCCGCCGACGTTCCGGAGCGGTTCCGCAGCCGCTCTGCAACCGGTATAAACACCTGGCGCATTATTTAAAATATCACTCCACTATTTCTCTGTCAACATTATGGAGTTGAATTTTTTAAAAATGTTTAAAAACATTTGTATTCATGTACAGTAAGTAATTCAGGAAGCACAGTGGAACCCACAGAAGCTCTCCAACTAGTATATAAAGTGATTCATCGGATTAAAATGCTCTGAAGTTAAGTTTCACTGGATATGTTTGGATCAGCTGTGCCGGTGACTCGGTGTTTCGGAGTTTGGTGTTTACATGTGTGGTAGTTATTCAGTTTGGGGAGTCCCACAATCTCTACAAAGCTAACGTTAGTTCACGTTAGCTGCTGACAAACATTTTACAGGGACAGGAAATCATCTCTGTTGTTTGAAGTTTGCAGTCGTTTAGTATATTCAAGGTGCAGCAGGTAAGACTTATAAAACTACCTTTCTGTCATATCTGCTGAAACTGACCCTGTGTTCCAGTAGAACTACATGAAGCAGGTCATTAAAAAAAATCCAAACTGCGGGTCAATCACTGCTCATGCACACACATTCATTCTCCCTTGTGGGGGGAGGGGCTTAGGAGACCGTTTTGGGCTTCAGCGGAAAGGGGGAGAGGGACTGAGAAGATGTTGATGTTAACATTTTTGGGCTATGTCCTGGATCTTCTCAATCCTACCTACAGCACCTTTAATCTATCCATGGTAAAAAATATTTTCATCAGCAGATATCTTAGTTATAACAGGATAGAGCTAGTGAAGAAGTTGTTTATATTTGCGGTAATTTTTCAGTTTGGGAAATCGCATGATCTCTACAAAGCTAACTGTTAAATATCAAGTTTCCACCTGAGCTGTTTCATTCATGGCCTGTCAATCACCACTGAAACCACGCCCCTTTCCAAGCTTATATAACTCCTTCCTTCAGGCCTGTGACACTCTTTTTCCCCTCCAATCAAAGCAGGCAGAACAAAGAGAGGAGTGACGTGAGTCTAATTTCCATTGTATAACATTTATATTTGGTCACATTGAATGTTATGCCTGAAAGTGTGATGTATTGTTTGGTTTATGTTAGATAATTGCAGAGTGAAATCCTGTTTAAAGTTAAGCGAAAACCCAAGTGCAGACTGTGGATGCATTACTGATGTAAGTCAAGCTGAATCCAACCTAATTTATTATGATTAATTGTTCAAGGCTATTTAGATCTGTGACATTTTCTTTATATATTTATTTGTTTAGACAACATCATCCATCCATCCATCCATCCATCCATCCATCCATCCATCCATCCATTATTCACCTGCAACCAGTGTACCACCTTTTCCCTGCATTGACAACATTAAAACCTTGGAACGGCACTAAATCCTGTGTTTAAATGTACACACCACATCAGATGTTCAGTGAACCAACACCATCAGCACTTTAAGAGTTTTTTCATTAACGTTAGCTTAAGTTAGCTAGCTGACTAAACTGGGAGGGTCTAGAAATTGTCTCTGTTGCTTTGTTTTTTATTTTGAGAGTGAATTGCCCCACAATATGAATACAGTTTGATTATAACTTATTTTGTTGGTAACCGTTGTTGTCTAATGTTTAATTTAACGTCATTATTGGCACGGCAGTGATGCGGCTTTAGGACCGAGACGCTTAATTGATTCAGTCTGACATTTTGCTCCAATCGGTCCACATCCATCTACATCTTCATCCACACTTGGTCGCCACTTTCCGTCAAAATTGTTCCGGCTCTGATGCAGGAAGATGACATCCACGTTGTTAACGCACGCCTACAAAGCTGCGATTGGCTTGGACAGCTTCCTTTCAGCTGGTTTTCTCCTTAAAAGCTATAGTGCATAGTTTCCGTCTCCCCCATGAAGAATTCTAAGTAATGACAACACAACTGCCGGCCGCTTCACTTGATACAAGCCTTCTGTGATTACCTATCATTCTCTCTCTCTCTCTCTCTCTCTCTCTCTCTCTCTCTCTCTCTCTCTCTCTCTCTCACTTCATTGTGAAGCACTTAACTGTGTTTATTACACAGATAATAATAATAATAATAATAATAATAATAATAATAATAATAATAACAATAACAATAACAATAATAATAATATATATATATATATATATATATATATATATATATATATATATATATATATAAAAAACTTAGGCTACTTAGTTACAAAAAATAAATCTATCTATCTAAAAGTGTCATGTTACATGTTAAAGTAAAACTTCCAAATTAGATTCAAGACTGTATAATGAAACCAGCTCTCCCTCTGCATCCATCCATCCATCATACATCAGTCCAGGAGTGTCCCTCCCTCCCTCCCTCCCCCTCTCCAGCCACTGTTTGACGTCCATGTCTCTGTCACGCGCATCCGCGCTCTCCACGCTGCTCTCCGGTCCAGTCATGTAGTCATTATGGCTCTCCTTATCCCCTCTGTGTTCACATCCGCTCTCTGTTTCTCTCCCGCTCTGGTGCGCTGTCCCTTTCCGCTCCGTTGCAGGTAACAAGTCGCCGTTTTCTGTCCGGGAAACTCTTTTTTGTTTAGTAGTTTTTTTTTTCGCTTTTCCGGAGTTCCGTGCGTCCGAGCATCTACCTCCCTCCAGTGTCAACATCCCTCCTGTGGCTGCTACTCTTTGGACCTGGCGTTCATTTCCCAAATAAATCCCCCGCGTGCCCCCCCGGTCTATTTATCCCTGGTAGCGTCGGAGACCGTGCACCCGGGGAAACTCCTATGAGTGCGCCTCCGCTGATCCGCGCGCCCAGCCCGCTCCCGTTCTCCGGAGGGGCGAACAGCACCGGCACCGGCCCCGGGGGCGGAGAGGGAGGAGGCGGGGGCGATGTGATCTCCTTCCACATCCAGATCGGTCTGAGCCGGGAGCCGGTGCTGCTGGACGCCGCGGACCTCAGTCTGAGCCAGGTCCGGGAGGTCGCGTGCTCCATCGTGGACCAGAAGGTAAAACCAGAAGGGGTTTAGAATGTTACACAACTGAGAGGAAGTGTAGAGCAACAGAAGGTAAACTTCTGCACAAGTTGTAGGCCTAATAATGCAGAAACCAAGTCCTCCAGCAGCCATATGCACAAGCATAGATTTTTAACATCATTTTTTCGATGTTCGAAGTTTTTGTGGCTTTTTCAATTTGTTTATGATTTTTTTTCCGAAGTTTGACTTTTTCTCAGTTTTTCGAATTTGTTTCCGCTTTTTCAGCTTTCGAGTTTTTTAGGTAACCTCTCCTCTCCTCCCTCCCTCCCTCCCTCTCCTCTCATCCCCTCTCCTCTCTCCGTAAAAAATGCTCCTATGCTGCATGCACACTCTGCTTGTTACACACACACACACACACACACACACACACACACACACACACACACACACACACACACACACACACACACACACACAGATGCACAGCAGCACACACATGCAGAAGATTACAAATAAAAATATTTCGGTGTAAATCCTCCATCATAACAGCAATGCTCCAAGGTCCAAACGCGCCTGGCTTTTAAAGGGAATGGGAGATGACTCTCTGATTGGTTGATTGCATGTTACGCCCAAAACACACCTCTGATTAATGAAGACACTAAGTACAACCCTTTTGAACCATGCGCCTGGCGCACCGATCCTTTTTTCAAGCGTCAAACTAGCAAAAGTGTATTTGGACACGCCCTAAACGTACCTGCGCCAGGCGCTTCACGCCATGCGCTTAGATTGTTAAAATTGGGCCCTAAAACCACCAAGACAAAGACTTCAAAATGAACCCAAGGAGCCAAACAACCACAAACATACTCAGAACTACAGAGAGATCTAAAACAGGTTTTGTTCTTCTTGCGGACGGCGCGGATGGTCGCTGCGAATGGTCTGGTCTTTCATACTGAGTGTGGTCAAAGCAGCTTTAAGAACGGACATCTTTTTGGAGGAGCGCGGCTTGGCGATCCGACCGTCTGCAGTCTCTCCGCACGCAGTCTCCCAGGTTGCGTTTGCGTCCTTCCTTTATGGCTGTTGTGGCGCGTGGTCGTGCACGTCTGAATATTTGTAACTATGCGCCCACCGTGCATGCTGCGCTTTCCATTCAACACGGTCCGCTGTGAAGAGCAGGTTCGTCTGTACAAACATCTGTATGATTCTACATGTACAGACGTCAGGGAGTCAAACATCTGTATGTTTCTTCATGTACGGATCACAAAATATCTCTGAGTGTCTGTGATGATGATTTAAAAAAAAAAAGAATATATCATGCAGCCCCACTACAAACAGACTCAAAAGAGCCCCCAAAAGGATGCAAAAAGACCACAAAAAGACTAAGAACCCCAAGATAAAGACTGCAAAACTACCACAGGGCGGCAAAACAACCTCAAACTGACTCTCAAAGAATCTTAAAAAGGACCACAAACAGACTCAAAACTACTTGAAAGTGACTCAAAACGAGCACAAAGAGACTTGGTCACTGATGGGTTCAAAACTGATATTTGGCTTTAATATGAAAACATTTGGTAACCCTCATGCAAAGAGTTCCTGTTCTGAAAACCTGTGACGTGTATCATTACCCATTACGTGTGTGTGTGTGTGTGTGTGTGTGTGTCTTCAAACAGACTCAGACAGACTACAAACAGACTTCAAACAGACTACAAACAGACTACAAACAGACTCAGACTCAAACTACAAATAGACTACAAACAGACTACAGACTACAAACACACTACAAACAGACTCCGGCTACAAACAGACTACAGAATCAAACAGACTACAGACTTCAAACAGACTACAAACAGACTTAAAAGAGACTCAGACTACAAACAGACTTCAAACAGACTACAAACAGACTACAAACTACGAACTACAGACTACAATACTGCAAACAGACTACAAGACTACAGACAAACTACAAACAGACTCAGACTACAAGCACACTACAGACAGACTCAAACAGATTACAGACTCAGACTCAGACTACAAACAGACTTCAAACAGACTCAGACTCAGACTACAAACAGACTTCAAACAGACTACAAACAGACTCCAAACAGACTACAGACTACAACCAAACTTCAGACTTCAAACAGATTTCAAACAGACTACAAACAGTCTATAGACAGACTACAAACTTCAAACAGACTTCAAACAGACTTCAGACTCAAACAGACTACAAACACACTACAGATTCAGACTACAGACAGACTACAAACAGACTCAGACTACAGACTACAGACTCAAACAGACTACAAACAGACTACACACAGACTACAAACAGACTACAAACAAACTCAAACAGACTCAGACTACAGACTCAAACAGACTCAGACTACAAACAGACTACAGACTCAGAATCAAACAGACTTCAAACAGACTTCAAACAGACTTCAAACAGACTTCAGACTCAGACTACAAACAGACTCAAACAGACTCAAACAGACTACAAACAGACTTCAGACTCAGACAGACTACAGACTCAAACAGACTCAAACAGACTACAAACAGACTTCAAACAGACTACAGACTCAAAGAGAGTACAAACAGACTACAAACAGACTACAAACAGACTACAGACAGACTACAAATACTGCAAACAGACTAGAAGACTACAGACAAACTACAAACAGACTCAGACTACAAGCACACTACAGACAGACTCAAACAGATTACAAACAGACTCAGACTCAGACTACAAACAGACTACAAACAGACTTCAAACAGACTCAGACTCAGACTACAAACAGACTTCAAACAGACTACAAACAGACTTCAAACATACTCAGACTACAAACAGACTTCAAACAGACTACAGACTACAAACAGACTACAGACTCCAAACAGACTACAAACAAACTTCAGACTTCAAACAAATTTCAAACAGACTACAAACAGGCTCAAACAGACTACAAACAGTCTATAGACAGACTACAAACTTCAAACAGACTTCAAACAGACATCAAACAGACTCAGACTACAAACAGACTACAAACACACTACAGATTCAGACTACAAACAGACTCAAACAGACTACAGACTCAAACAGACTAGAAACAGACTACAAACAAACTTCAGACTCAAACAGACTCAGACTACAGACTCAAACAGACTCAGACTACAAACAGACTCAAACAGACTCAGACTACAAACAGACTACAAACAGACTCAGACTCAAACAGACTACAAATAGACTTCAAACAGACTTCAAACAGACTTCAGACTCAGACTACAGACTCAGACTCAAACAGACTCAAAGAGATTTCAGACTCAGACTACAAACAGACTCAAACAGACTTCAGACTCAGACAGACTACAGACTACAGACTCAAACAGACTACAAACAGACTTCAAACAGATTACAGACTCAGACTACAAAAAGACTTCAGACTTCAAACAGACTTCAAACAGACTCAAACACTACAAAGTACAAACACACTGCAAACAGACTCAGACTACAAACAGACTACAGACTACAGACTCAAACAGACTACAGACTCAAACAGACTACAGACTACAAGCAGACTACAAACAAACTTCAGAATTCAGACTTCAAAGAGACTCAAACAGACTACAAACAGACTTCAAAGAGACTCAGACTTCAAACAGACTACAAACAGACTCAGACTACAAACAGACTCAAACAGACTACAAACAGACTAGAGAGTACAAACAGACTAAAAATAGACTATAAACAGACTCAAACAGACTACAAACAGACTACAGACAGACTTCAGACTTCAGACTCAAACAGACTCAAACAGACTACAAGCAGACTTTAAACAGACTTCAAACAGACTCAAACAGACAGACTACAGACTACAAACAGACTTCAGACTCAAACAGACTACACTCACAAAGTGACACAAAACATTCAGAAACAGATGCAAAACGACAACAGACTACAAACAGACTACAAACAGACTTCAAACAGACTACAAACAGACCACAAACAGACCACAAACAGACTACAAACACTCACAAAGTGACACAAAACATTCACAGACGCAAAACGACTACAGACTACAAACGGACTCAAACAGACTACAGACTACAAACAGATGCAAAACGACTAAAAAATAACTCAAACGATCACAAAGTGACTCAAACGATCAAAAAAGTGATACAAAACATTCACAAACAAACTCAAAAAGACTAAAAGTGACTCTTCCATATGAACAAGTTTAAGAGAAAATAGCAAACTTACGGGAGGTTTAGTGATCTTGAAGCATGCAGTAGAGCTGAAGGTTTGAAAATGGGGTCCTCAGGAATGTAGTTGACCTTGTAGTTTCCTGATTTTATTGCTTTTTATAAATATTTGACGGTGGTGATGAATATGTGGGACACATTTTGAGCAACCACAAAATAATAGTAAATATTGTTCAAAACTCACTGTTCAAGTTGAAATGACTATCTCCTATCTGAGGACAACTGATTTTGTAGGCAATGCAATATAATACAGCATATAATCATTAAATTAATCAAATTTAAAAATAAACCTATAAAAGAACCTTACATATGTGCAAAGGACCCCCTGATTATAACCTTGATTCTTTTTATTCATGAAAATGTTATTAATTTCCAACAGAATTAACACTTTTTTTAGTGGGACATGTTTTTGCCAAAGTTTCAAGAATCAGTGTCAAACGATCACAAAGTGACACAAAATGACTTCAAAGTGACACAAAACGTGACACAAAACGACTACAAAGTGACAAAAAACGTGACACAAAACGACTACAAAGTGACACAGAACGACAACAAAAGGAAAAGAAAAACACAAAGTTAAATTTAAAGTAAACTTAAATTATTTGGGCTGTCCCAGTAACAAACCTTAGGAACTATTGTTTGTGTTTGTGTTTCCATCACAGGATCAGTGAAGATTCAGCAAATTCAGCCAATAATGGATTTGTAAAGTGACACGTTTTGTTTGAGACATAATTTTATAACACAACGAGACATCACAGAGTCACCTTGTTGTTCTTCTAAATGTGCTGCTGGCAACAGTGCGACTCTCGACTCGAGGTTGGAAAGGAAACTTACAGTGTGTGGGCTTTTGTTTTCATTTTATTCTTCTAGCTATTTTTATCTTTAAAATAATTGTATATCGAAAATAACAGACACAGCAGGGGGGAAAGAAGTCATGTTTTCAGCTTGTTTTATCGGTTTGTTGGTTTGTCAGTCGGCAGGATTGCAGAAATAGTACTGGCCTGATTTTAATTACACTTGGTGTAAGTGTGCAGCATGGGCCAAGGAAGAACAAACCAAAAGTAACTGGATGATTTTAACTAGGGCTGTCAAATGATTAAAATTTTTAATCAAATTAATCAGAATTTTCAGTGGATTAATCATGATTAATCACTATTTGCAATTACACCTGAATCCTAACCATTTTTTTCTGAAATGCATACCAAAAGATACTAATGCTGTAAAGCGATTAAAATATTTAATCGCATTAATGTCATAGGTAACTCGCAATTAATCGCACATTTTTATCTATTCTAAATGTCCCTTGATTTCTTTTTGTCCCATTATATTTTCTCATTTTAATTCTCTTATCAGCATGGAAAAGTAGATTGGCTTGCTTTGTGACAATGTTTTTTTATTGAAAACAACATTGTCATATACGTTATGTTCAATTTCACACTAACATTCACACTTGGAGATAATAATCTGTCACATAATGTAACGCTGTTACCTCGATTTTCCATTGCAGGTAGTACTGCAGGTAGTACTGCCTCATGCCTGAGGCGAGCGTGGCTCGTCCTACTGTCTATGGGATCATAGCGTCGTCAGCGGAATAGCCGTCGTCATAGCAACTGGTTTCCCGTGACTCATTTCCTGGTTCTCGTTCTCGTTCATAACCAACGTAAAATCAAGGAGAGGGTTTTCCTGCTGCAGGTTTCCCACCGTGGTCAGAAAGAACAGAGGAGACACTTTGTTTCTCTCACTGACTGTAGAGTAACTACTCGCTCCGAAGCTAATCGCCGTGACGAGATTACTAGCTACGCGGCTAGCAAGCTCAAACCATACTTTGGCTCAAACCGGCCGCGGCCTGTGTCTGTTTTGTTTCCGGTCGGCGAAATTACAAGACCTGCCCTTCAATCACTACTATTGGCCAGGCGTCCAAGGTAACGTAACCCCATTAGTTCAGGTCATATCCTCTGACCAATCCACTATCATAACTACTCGCGGTGAAATGCCTAAACCAAACCAATCAGCTGCTTCGTAGGGCGGGACATGGTGCGGCCATAGACAGTTAAAGAAGTGGACAGATCCCGTTGCTCTCTCTATGCGTTAAACGTGCGTTAAAAAAATTATTGGCATTAAAATGGGTTTGCGTTAACGCCGTTAATAACGCGTTAAACTGACAGCCCTAATTTTATCCCAAGCCACCATCTTTTTCTAAACTTAACTAAGTAGTTTTGGTGCCTAAACCAGTGGTGTAGTCAATGTGAAACGCAGGTGTACGGGGTATACCCACTAGGAAAGGTCAAGGATTTCAGTATACCCACTTACAAAAACGCCAGGATACCGTTACGTAACGATGATTGTTTTGTGAGACACTTACGTTCATAAATTCACCCCGTCTGTGTTGCGAGTCGCCGAACAACAACATAGTTGCTTGGCGGTCATTCTCTGCACAAATTTGAAATTAACAAATGTGAATCACTAAAGTAGGTAGATATATGAAGGAATATAATAATAATAATGAATGAAATTTAAACTACACTGAGGACCAGATGTACGTACATTTGCGAACGTAGCGTTATCAGCGCCATGGCTCACCCGCAGATAGCGAACGCAATGATACCATAGTTTACGCCATATTTACAAAAACCTGCAGGTCATCCGTAATTAGCGCCTTTCTCCGCCCACTATACCGTAAACTGTAAGTACTGGTGCTATGATACGGCTGAGTGCAGACTGCGATATTCCCACTGCTGATGCTATGACTGTTTGAAATCATCCTGATGCCAATATTTGTAATGTAGCGAGGAGTTTAACAACTGCTGGAATGTGAACTCTGAGTCGGAGATTCGATGTCATCTTTGATTTCTTCCAGTAACTGTAATCTTGCATGGCTGCTTAATCTGTGATCCTTGTGGCAAAACTCCTTTCAGCTCGTCTCCTTGGCCGATGTCTTCGTCTTGCTCGGATTACTGCTGTCATTTCACCAGGAGGCATATGTGAGGAAACCCGCTTCCAGGTTTACACCTGCTTTTAAGAGGCGGAGAATTTTCACCGCAAAATAGAGGCGCGCTATCACTGGCGGTTTTTGTACATACCGCGGAATACGTAATTAAGCGCTCTTTACGCTTCCCCTCCCATCTCTTTACGGTAAACTCCCACTTTCCCCGCGACCCTCCCATGAATAAATATGCATGACACGAAAAACGCAATTTGCCCTTTTCAGCTCCCACGACATGCAGTTTGCGCTTTTACATCATTGCGGCCTGTTTGTACATACCTCGCCATGATTTTACGCGCACGTTGCGACACAAATACGCCTGAAGTGGGCGCAAAAGCGTTCGTACATCTGGCCCTCAGTGTTTTGGTAAGCCTGCCCATGAAGCTATACTGCCGCTTCGAGTGACACTGCAGTAGACAGAAACGCGGTAATGTTACAAAAAACCTATGGGGTTGTCGCTCTGGGACGGGCGACTCTAATGCTGGGAGGGAAAAAAATGAGAGTATACTCACTAGAAAAAACTAGACTACACCACTGGCCTAAACCTAACCAAACTGTGACCGTTTCACAACCTTAATGACGTGTTTAAAACCGCGACCGTTACGTTCAAAACTGCGACTGACAAACAAAGGACTTTCACCCAGGAGACCGGGGTTCATGTCCCATTTAAAAATAAAAGGAGGACGTTTTTCACTTTATAGAACAAACGGAGCTACGTCACGTTCTCCATAACTTTCAGGAAGTGAAGTAACGTCTGATTTGAACCCAAACCATCATCTTTTTCTACATTTTATTAAGTAGTTTTTGTGCCTAAACCTAACCAAACTGGGACCGTTTTACAATGGTTTGGAGGACTTCTTGCTCTATTCTAATGTCTCAGTTAAAGAGTTGTTTTATTTTATAGGCCAAGGTGCAGTCTGGACAGATTTCAGAGAGTTTTCAGTGTGCGACGGGAAGTTTTATCTATAACGGACGCTGAAACGACGTAACCTCACGGTGCTCTGTACCCGGCTCACAGTCACCTTTCCTCAGCTAAAGTTAACTGACAGACCGCTAAACGTAACTGTGATGTGATTTGTTGCCACGTGATATTTAGATTCATGATGTAACAGCGTCCCTCCATGATGGAGAGAGTTGTGATTGATTGGAGACTTGAGATGTATTTGCAAAGAACACAACATTTCTCTGATAGCTTGCAGTGTGTTTAGCAGTATTTTTCCTGCATGTGTTCAGTATATGAGCCTGGAAATCAGCGATCTGCTCCAGTGTTAGTCAGCGTGGTGACTCACTCTCAGGCTACCGTCACTTCTCGTTTGGAATAAAAAGATGAATAATGCCTTTGTTCGCTCGCTCTGCAGGGGTTTCTCTGTTGTTCTGGCTTTTGCTTTATGAACTGAAGCGGTTGCCAAACATTCACGATCAAACACAGACAGACAGTGTTAGTGTCCATATGAATGTGATAGATGCAGAGGAAAATCAGGACGTGTTTGTGAATGTGAGATTGCTTTTCTCCTATTTGCAAAAATAATGTTATTAATGTGAATATTTCTCTCGAAACCAAATCTGACATCAAACCACTCGCTGTCAATATCTTTGGAAAGATTATCCTTATTTATTGATTGATCTGCTTCATAAATCACTTTTTATTCTGTTTATTTTGTTTGTATAAAGCTTGAATTGCATTGTGATACACATTAGAATAGACTTCAGAGTAAATGTAGTTCACTCAACATCGGGACGCAGTTGGGATTTGATTGGGATGCGGTCAAAATGGGATTGGGATCGGATTCGGGCTTTTTCGGAATGGGATTGAGACTTCATTGGGATGGGATCTGGATTTTATTGGGATGAGGATCTGGACTTTATTGGGATGAGGATCTGGACTTTATTGGGATGAGGATCTGGACTTTATTGGGATGGGATCTGGACTTTATTAGGATGGGATCTCGACATTATTAGGATGAGATCTGGACTTTATTAGGATGGGATCAGGGCTTTATTGGGATGGGATCAGGGCTTTATTGGGATGGGGATCTGGACTTTATTAGGATGGGATCTCGACTTTATTAGGATGAGATCTGGACTTTATTAGGATGGGATCTCGACTTTATTAGGATGAGATCTGGACTTTATTAGGATGGGATCAGGGCTTTATTGGGATGGGATCAGGGCTTTATTGGGATGGGGATCTGGACTTTATTTGGATGGGATCTGGACTTTAATAGGATGAGATTTGGACTGTTTTAGGATGGGATCTGGACATTATTAAGATGAGATCTGGACTTTATTGGGATGGGATCAGGGGTTTATTGGGGATAGGATTGGGGGGGATTGGATGTGACTAGCACATGTTTAAAATGGGATCAAAATGGAATTATGGCTGGATCCAGACAGGGTCAGAACAAAATGGGATGGAAAGGGATTAGCAATTGATGGAATCAGCAACAACAAACATCACTGTACCGATATAAGAGCTTTTCACACAGGGAGCGACACTTGGCCTGCATAGTCACGTGGCTCCGTGGGGTCTACTACGTGAAGGACAACGCTGCGTGAGTGAGTGAACGCCAGCCGATCAATGTGTGGTAACCATGGAGATTCTGTGTAGTACTGTATCCCTGCTGTACAACTGAATGAGATTAGCTGACTGTGGTATCATGTATCCCTAATCACAGGTCAATATACAACAAGTCTTTCCTAACCACTGTTATTGTTGATAGCTAAAGTTAGCTAATCATAGTTATAATTACGGACGTTACCTGATTAACCTGATGCTCTAACAAGCAGAAGCCCGGCTGACTGTGTCCTGGTAACTGTTTTAGTTTTATATTTTAGGGACCTCACAAATAGCAAGAATCTGTCTCTTGTTCTTTGGTTTGCGCTGCACGTCGCTTGTGTAGGGAAAAGTTCAACACAATTCAACTCTTGCAGCGGGCGGGCATGTGCGTGTGATGAGCATGAACGCATTAGTTTCATGGGATTGCGCCCGCTTGTTGTGTCGCCTATGAAACTGAAAAAAATATATATATTGTGCAGACCTAAGGCGTTTTCCCACTGGATAATACTTGTACTTTTTAGGGAAAAAGTACATTTCTAAGCAGTTCTAAGAACTACTCTCCCCCAAAATCTTTTTTTCCATTTGCATTCCCACCGGCCAAGTGACCACAGGGACTGGTAGGAGGGGTAAGGGAGTGACGCAAGCACCGCAACGGTCTTCATAGCATCGTCACTAGACCTTAGCACCACATACAACAACAAAGCAGCATGATGGAGGAGAACACCAGAATGTTCCTGTTGTGCCTTGCTGGGATCCTCATAACGGAGTTTGAACAGCAGCGTTTAAAGACTAGGCTGGAGTCTCTCTCTCTCTCTCTCTCTCTCTCTCTCTCTCTCTCTCTCTCTCTCTCGCCGTGTGTGTGCGTGCACGGCGGACCAGGCGCTTGTGGAGTTTAACGGCAAAAACGCAGTTAACCACACGTTCCCGTTAATCTTATGATGGACATGTGTTGTGATATTTAAACAAACAACGGCGAAATAAAAGCCTCTTACAAGACCGCGGTCTGAGAGTCCGCTACTTTACAGCGGGGCGTCCCAGGAAGACAGGCCGACCAGCAAACAAGCGATCCCGGGCAGCCACCAGCTGCCAGTCCCTTCAGTTATGGAGCTCCGAAAACTTTGAAGCAAATTGTCAATTCGGCAACGATTTTCGGAAGACTGCCTATATTCGAAATCTAAATAGTTAATTTCTCGCCTAAAACGTTGTCAGAAGTGAATTTAATGATGAATAAGATGGTGAAAATTGCTAAAAATATCCCGCTGTTGCTCTGTCTGCAGAGCGCACTGCAAGATCTGGGTTGGCAGTGGGCGTGACTTATAATTTCGACCAATCAAGTAGACCTAGGAAAAGGGAAAAGACCCTGCTCTGAAGTAGGAGCTAAAAAAATCCCGTAATACGGCCAGAGGAACTAAAAAATCCCCAAATTTGTCTGGTGGGAACACGACGAAAAAAGTGTTCTAGGAACGTTTTAGTTCTAAGAACTGCAAAAGTCCCTCCGGTGGGAAAATACCTCTAGACAGGAACATCAAGAACCTGAACAACACTCAGTCCATCCTCTGTAAAGGCGGATTTATGTGGCCGTGTCCTACGTTCAGACCAATTCAATTCTATTTATGGTATCAAATCATAACAGGAGTTATCTCAAGACACTTTACAGATAGAGTAGGTCTAGACCACACTCTATAATTTACAAAAAACCCAACAAATCCCCCCAAGAGCAAGCACTAGTGCACCAGTGGCAAGGAAAAACTCCCTTTTAGGAAGAAACCTGGGACAGACCCAGGCTCTTGGTAGGAGGTGTCTGCCGTTGGGGTGCATCACAGTATAGTTAATAAACAGTGGCTAGAAATAGTGGTTGTAGTAGTGCAGGGAGCAGCACGGCATAGCAGGGAATTTCAGCAGAATCACGGCAACAGCTGGAACCAAGATTTTGGTGCCATCCTAATCCCAGGATTTCATCCTGGGTGACCAAGGACCATTTACCCACTTAAAAAACTCAAGGACCACCTAACTGCCAAAATATCATCAAAAACAAAAAGGCTTCGTACTTCAAAAAGATATTACAAATTACAACCAAAAAGTTGAATGACAGTTTATACAAATAAGATTACTCAGTCATTGTCTCTGTTGCCATTTCAAAGAAGAAGAATGGTTCTGCTTATGCTGAGACATCAGGGAAGCAATGTCTGTCTGAAGCGATTGGTCCATTTGGTCAGTTGACAGAAACGTAAACTTTATTACTCCGTATGTCTTTTGAATGTCACGCTGATCAATCGTGACGTAAATTGGAGACGTTGCGAAACAGTCAGCTTCATAGCTGAAGTCCGACAATGCGGATAGAAACAACCAATTCAAATAATAATGTTTAAAATTACATATGTTTGTAAAACAACACATGTATCCTCATCATTTTTAGGCTTTGGAGTCGCTGGCAGACAGCTGGAGAAACACTGTTTTGAATATTAAATTAAAAAGCTTTTAATTTACATTTTGAATTTATTTTAAAAATGGTGACTGGTGTGAATGAATACACACACACACACACACACACACACAAACTCACACACACACACACATTCACGGCGTGAGGTGTCCATTACCTCTGCTCAGATTTACTAATCGTCCTATTTCAGGTGAAAATCACCTCATTTCCCCGCTGTGAGACTTTTACACCTGAACGCAACTGAAACGTGAGAGCCTGGATGCTAACGGCTCGACACTGTGACACACACACACACACACACACACACACACACACACACACACACACACACACACACACACACACACACACACACACACACACACACACACCTGTGTGACATGCAACATTTAAAACTTCAAATAGCACAAAATGAACTGATTAACGACAAGAGGTGTGTGTGTGTGTGTGTGTGTGTGTGTGTGTGTGTGTGTGTGGGGGAAAACAGGTGTGTTTGAAATGGCTCTTTTAGCATTCTTTTCAATCTGCACTGTAGTTTTGTGTCTAAGTGACAGATGGAACAAAAATATCTGAAACGGTCCCAGTTTGGTTACATTTAGACACCAAAACTAGTGAGTTAAATTGATAAAAAGATGGAGGTTTGAGTTCAAATCAGACGTTCCTTCACTTCCTGAAGGTTACCATTTAACACAGAACGTGACGTAGCTCTTTTTGTTCCGTAAAGTAAAAAAACTCTGTTTCCTTTTCTAACGGGACCGGTAACCGGTCTCCTGGGGAAAGTCCTGTGTTAGTTTGACCCCCCCCCCCCCAACCTGCCTCCTTACCAGGACATTTGGCGCTCTTATACTTCCTCACCTTACTTCCTGCTTCCTACTACGGCCACTAGAGGGCGCCGCCTCTAGAAACATAAACAAGACGTAATCGCTGCTTGAACAAACAACCTATGTGGGTGTTTTTCTGGGGAGGACAGACTTTTGCCCCAGACGCATTTTAAAACCAAGTGTAATGCAAACAGGATCTAAAACGTCTTTAGTTCTTGTTGACTTAAATCAGATGAAAATTGACGATAGACGAAAGAAACCTCTGTGAGAAAATATACAATGGTTTGGCTTAAGCTTTGTTGAGATAAAGAAGGACTTTTGTTCCCAGTAATGACCCAAACACTGTCCAGCACGCGCACGCACGCACGCACCCACACACAGACGCACACACACCTCTGACCCTTTGCAACAGTAATAATAACGCTGTGTGCTGTGTTTTCTGTCAGTGGCAGTTGCTCCTTGTTGCCTGGCAACTGATGATGATTGCAGCTGTGAAGTGTCCTTCTAAGGGCCATTATGATACATACACACACACACACACACACACACACTGAATGAAGCAGAAGAGATCAGATGTGTGTGTGTGTCATTGTTCTCTCTAACCCATCTCCACTTTTCTATCCATTCATGTCTCTTTATTCATCTCTCCATCTTTCTCGCCTTCTTGTTCTTTGCTTCTTTAATCTGTTGATGTTCCACATTTTCCTTCTTCTTCTTCAGCATGTTAAAGACTTAAACCAACAGATCATGTATCCCCTGACAAGTATTGTGTGTGTATCACAGCCTGATGTATCATAAAACCACAACGTGTCACTGGCTGACATGTTCTTTCAGTATTAACACACACACACACACACACACACACACACACACACACACACACACACACACACACACACACACACACACACACACACACACACACACACACACACACACACACACAGAGACACACACACACCCTTTCTGTTAAAGACTTAAGATCCTTTTTTTAAACAATAAAAACATCCACAAAATTGCGTTCGCTAAACCCACCAGACTCCACTTTTCCAAGCATCACAACTCTAGTTTTGGTTGAAATAAACACATAGTTTACACTTAGAATAATAATCTGAGCCTGTCAGCGGCCAAAACAGCACTTTTAGTGAACGCAAATTGACGTTGCATATTTGTCCCATAGGGTTACATTGCAGGCCGGTCTGTGGCTGCCGGTTACAGCATTCACGCTCACTTCTGGACCAGTTTCAAAGATTGTTGTTCCTATCAGTCACTTACACACAAGAACATAGGAAAACAGGTTGGGAAAATGGTAGTTACTCTTTAAAAGGAAGTCAGAACACATTCAAATACATCATTTGTTCATGCACACACATTGAAACCAACACGCACAGATATATAACTGCATCTGTTGCTCACACCGTCGATGTCACCAAATTGCAATGACACACACACACACCTGGCATCACGCAGCATGTCCTGTCGTCATGGTGACAGCCCCCTCACATCCCCATTAGGTGTTCTGAGCGAGGAGTCGAGGATCTGTACATCATCATTTTCCCCTGTTTTTTGGATGATTTTCACGTTGAAGCTGCAGTCAAATGATTCAGTTTCTTTTCCGTGTCTTTAATGTCTGAAGACATTTTTTGGTCAGTCTGAAATAAGCAGTTCCTCTTTAAGTAGACAGTTTGCTTTGGAAAAGAGGTTTTCGGCTGAAGTGACGATGTGTTCCTGAGCGAGTTTCTGCACTTATACAGTCAGTCACCGATGCTATAAATACATTAAGTGTGTCTAAAAGCCTGGCTGCGTTCCAAACTGTTCCCTCATTCACTCACTCACTAGTCCCTGTATAGTGTTTATTAAACAGTGAACTATTTAGAGAACGACCAAACCAGATTTCGGACACTCACTTAACCCTCCTGTTGTCCTCGGGTCAAATTTGACCCGTTCTCAAAACTTCTGAATCACAAATATGGGTTTCTTTTTAACCAAATTACTCAAAAAAATTAAGTACAATTGCAAGTACTTGATTACTACTTTCATTGAATTGTGGGAATTCAATTTTATAGCATTTGAAAAAATTGAAATGGTTTCAAAACCTGACTAAACTTTGACATCCAAACGTCAGTTCTTCCATTGGAAGAGGCGTAGCAGTGGCGGACGTGACACAGTGACATTACCGGTGCATTGTGTGTGTTTCATAGTGGACTATATATTGAATGAAATTAACCGTGGTGAATTCAAACACCACTACAAAATGGCGAACAGTGATATGGAACAGTTTCAAACCAAGGGGGCAGGCTTCTCTCCTCAGAGTGAAGCCGCGATGGCGCCATTTTATGCTAACCCTATCCATCACCCCCCGTTAGCATTCCATTGACTGCCATTCATTTTGGCGTCACTTTGACAGCCAATAACTTTACATCTGAAGCGTTTAAAGACTTAATTTGTCCATTGTTTATTTCTAAAGAAACACGACAATGTATGAAAGGCCCCATTACCTTGTACCTCACATTTTTATAAAAATAGGCTAATGATTGTGTCATAACCACGCAACTTACTGTCTCATAGTAGAGGAATTACCGTACAGTACAGGAGAAGCTCGCAGGCAGTTTCGACGTACATTAGCTGTTTAGTTTAATTACTAATGTTAACTAGCATTTTAGTTAGCAATAATTAGCCTGTGCCTATGTTATCTCCTTACATATACCTACGCTCTCCGTCTCTGATAGATTGGGAATGATTGAGATTTCTCTTGGCACAGCTACCAGAAGACGTACAACGTTCAGACACGTTGGTCACGTCACATCTACGTCATCAAGCTCAGTTTGCAGCTGCGCAGTAACCATCACCGGAAACGTGCTTCTAATAGACTTCACTGGTCTCCGTCAAAAACAGCGGAGTCACTGGGTCCATTTTATATACTGTCTTTGTTTCAAACACAGCTCTTGTTTCACACATTAAACCTATAGATTATTATGAGTGACTGACAACATTCTGAAAGGATTCCTACAGAGATAGACCTTTAAAACCTCTTTAAGACCTTTCTATTTAACCAGAAACAGCTATGTGATCGCTAGCGCTAAACCCACCAGACTTCATTTATAAAAACAATACTTTTAGCGTGTATAGAGCTAACATATTTCCACATGTAAATCAGTAAACTAAGTGTTTATTTCAACTAAAACTAGAGCTGCGATGGTTGGAAAAGTGGAAAGACGACCCAAAACGGCTTTTCACAGTTTTATTTTGCTTCTGTCGACTTTGAATGAAGTGTGTTTTACGATGCTAAAATGACTGAATGGGTTTTAGTAAACGCAATTTCACCGGCTTCAATAGACCTTTTTTTTCACAGCAGGCAGGCAGGAGAAGCACAGGTGGAGCTAATAACGTTAACGATGCCTCAGATCAAACAAAAGTGTCCCCACAGTCATCCAGCATTCACAACAATAGCAAAGACTCGGAGCTGGCTGATTGGAACGCAGTTATCGTTAATGTTATTGATCACAGCTAACATCGACGTTGACGTTAGCTAGCGATAGCTGATACTAACGATTTCTAGTCGGCGACATATTTTGGGCTTCATGTAATAAACATAACCTGTAGTAGTACACAATTGTATGTGTACTGTTTTGATTACAATGTGTGGAATTACTTTACGTTGCCTATTTATGTATATTTATTTCTATTTCTCACCGTTAACCACCGGCGTCAACAGGGGTCGACATTGTTATTTATGTGTGTGTGACGTCAAAAACGATCTGGTACGAGTTCACCGGTAGTAAGTTACGGGTTTGACTGCCGTTCCAGGGTACTTTCACGGGTAGAAGGTTGTGAAAACACGGGTTGCCTGGAACGCAGCATAACCCTCATTTCTATGACAGCTTTTTGCAGCCTGATGAAAGAGATACAGAGTCGGACCAGTCACACACTGGTGTGGTCTGGATGTTACCCAGTCACATTATTGTATCTGAGCTCTATGAGTAGGTCAACAGTGTGTGTGTGTGTGTGTGTCAGTATTGATCTCTTGTTTACAGTTCTGTTGGCGGCAGGAAACACTCAAACTCCCCCCCTCTTCCCTTCAATCCTCATTAAACATTTACACACTTATAAGTAAAATTCTGTCTACTAGTTTTGCATCTTTTCTATCGGTTGTGAAAACACTGCACTCGCCAAGTTAAAGCAATAGCTCAATATTTTGGAGACTACGTTTATTGCCTTTCTCTCTCTTTCTCTGTGAGAGCTGTCGGTCGTTTCAGCGAGTGTTGGTAGTTGAGTTTAGCTGACAAAAAGTGAGCGTCATGCAGCGACGACATTTAACACCAAAACGACTATTAAGATTGAAAGTCTTTTGTTTTCCCGTAGAAAGTGAATTCCACTCCACGGCTTGAAAGCCCTGTGTTTTAGCAAAACGTCCACCCCTGACCAAATTACGGCGACCGCCGACATGTCACGTGACAATTAAGTTAACATCTTTACAGTTAAATTAGCCAAAAAAAGGTGAGCGTCATACAGCGATGACAGTTAGCATAGGCGTCGATTTCGGTGGGGACAGTGGGGACGGTACACATACCCATCAGATTTCGTCATGAGTCCCATACCCACCACTTTTTTTTGAAAACCTCGAGCTCAATTTAGTTAAAAAATAAAGTTCATAACACATAATTCTTGAGCGACAGATGCCAACAAATCAACAAAAATCGCTATCCTCACAGGGCCAGCACAGACACACAGCCGTTCTGCTGCTGCGCTGGCTACACGCTCCTCTGTTCACAACTCTGCCTGTCGGGACATTCTAAAACGCTTAACGTGAAAAAGCTTAATGTGGTTTAATTTACCTGAACAACGATCAATGATCACCAAATCTAGTCATGAACAAATAAGCCTGTCAAAAAAACTAAAACGAAATCCAACGATTATAGAAGTTATCTCACATTAACGTTTCCTTCTTCATCGGTGCCTATGGCGAGGAAAAAGCTTAACGTGGTTTAATGTACCTAAACCATGATCAATGATTACCACATCTCTCTCTCATATTGCTCCTCATAACCACTGGCAACTCAAATCAAAACAGAAATTTGGTGATCGCTGTTTAGGTACATTAAACCACGTTAAGCTTTTGCCTTTGAATAGGCTCTAATGAAGTAGAAATGCTTAATGTTAGATAATAATTGGACTTTGGGTTAGATTTGTTGACAGTTTTCAGTGGTTATGAGGAGCAATATGAGAGAGAAATGTGGTGATCATTGATCAATCGTTGGTTAGGTACATTAAACCACGTTCAGCTTTTTCACTTTAGGATTTATAAAGCCCATGAGAATCGCGGGGAGTCAACCCACTGCCGCTCCGCTGCCCTGCTGAAAATGTGAAGCAGAAACGCTTAATGTCAGATAACGTCCATAATAATAGGAATTTGGGTTAGATTTGTTGACAGTTTTCAGTGGTTATGAGGAGCAATATGAGAGAGAAATTTGGTAATCATTGATCGTTGTTAAACCACGTTAGGCTTTTTCACCTTAAGTGTTTTCTATGTCCCTTGACTGTCTAATGCTTTTTGAAAACTTAAGGCTTTCTTCTTCATAAAACGTGTCGGACATCATCACATTTTTGAATACATTTTTATTAACTTACATTAGTAAGCTACAGGACATTGTCTTTCAAAACATGATCTGTTTAATTTCGCTGGTTACTTGTGACTAGTGACAATAAAGCTTTTCCATTCCATTTCCATTCCATGACCTGCACAAAAGAGAGAAAAAAAAATGAATGCGTCATTGTACCCAGCACTTCTGGAAATGCACTTCTGAATGCGTCTGTGTCCCCAGCACATTTCAAACTAAACTGACGCCCATGACAGTTAGCTTTAGACAACAAAACCACTAGTTAAGATTAGAACAAATATTGTGGTTTGGATTAAAACATTCCTGGGACATGAACACCTGTTTCCTGGGTGAAAGTCTTGTGTTTTCTCCTTAACTTCTTCAGGACATGATCACCTGTTTCCTGGGCGAAAGTCTTGTGTTTTCTCCTTAACTTCTTCAGGACATGAACACCTGTTTCCTGGGTGAAAGTCTTGTGTTTTCTCCTTAACTTCTTCAGGACATGAACACCTGTTTCCTGGGTGAAAGTCTTGTGTTTTCTCCTTAACTTCTTCAGGACATGAACACCTGTTTCCTGGGTGAAAGTCTTGTGTTTTCTCCTTAACTTCTTCAGGACATGACCACCTGTTTCCTGGGTGAAAGTCTTGTGTTTTCTCCTTAACTTCTTCAGGACATGAACACCTGTTTCCTGGGTGAAAGTCTTGTGTTTTCTCCTTAACTTCTTCAGGACATGACCACCTGTTTCCTGGGTGAAAGTCTTGTGTTTTCTCCTTAACTTCTTCAGGACATGAACACCTGTTTCCTGGGCGAAAGTCTTGTGTTTTCTCCTTAACTTCTTCAGGACATGAACACCTGTTTCCTGGGTGAAAGTCTTGTGTTTTCTCCTTAACTTCTTCAGGACATGAACACCTGTTTCCTGGGTGAAAGTCTTGTGTTTTCTCCTTAACTTCTTCAGGACATGAACACCTGTTTCCTGGGTGAAAGTCTTGTGTTTTCTCCTTAACTTCTTCAGGACATGACCACCTGTTTCCTGGGTGAAAGTCTTGTGTTTTCTCCTTAACTTCTTCAGGACATGAACACCTGTTTCCTGGGTGAAAGTCTTGTGTTTTCTCCTCAACTTCTTCAGGACATGAACCCTGTTTCCTGGGTGAAAGTCTTGTGTTTTCTCCTTAACTTATTCAGGACATGAACACCTGTTTCCTGGGTGAAAGTCTTGTGTTTTCTCCTTAATTTCTTCAGGACATGAACACCTGTTTCCTGGGTGAAGTCTTGTGTTTTCTCCTTAACTTCTTCACGACATGAACACCTGTTTCCTGGGTGAAAGTCTTGTGTTTTCTCCTCAACTTCTTCAGGACATGAACCCTGTTTCCTGGGTGAAAGTCTTGTGTTTTCTCCTTAACTTCTTCACGACATGAACACCTGTTTCCTGGGTGAAAGTCTTGTGTTTTCTCCTTAACTTCTTCAGGACATGACCACCTGTTTCCTGGGTGAAAGTCTTGTGTTTTCTCCTCAACTTCTTCAGGACCTGAACCCTGTTTCCTGGGTGAAGTCTTGTGTTTTCTCCTTAACTTCTTCACGACATGAACACCTGTTTCCTGGGTGAAAGTCTTGTGTTTTCTCCTTAACTTCTTCAGGACATGAACCCTGTTTCCTGGGTGAAAGTCTTGTGTTTTATCCTTAACTTCTTCAGGACATGAACACCTGTTTCCTGGGTGAAAGTCTTGTGTTTTCTCCTTATCTTCTTCAGGACATGAACACCTGTTTCCTGGGTGAAAGTCTTGTGTTTTCTCCTTAACTTCTTCAGGACATGAACACCTGTTTCCTGGGTGAAAGTCTTATGTTTTCTAGGAGCCAAACATCCCCCCCCCCCGACCTCCTCCCTGCAAGGATCTTCATGCTCTTATACAGCAGCAGTCAATGTGCTGCTAACTAATAAATATGTGGAATACATACGAAGTACAGAGCTGCACCCAGAGATATGTGTGACATGAGTGCTTCAAGGCTGAACAGGCTGAATACCCAATACTCCAATATCCACAATGTCTTGCAAAAGGGGCTTGATATATGCTAAAGTACATTCAGTACAGGAAAAGTATTGAACCAAATTGAATAGAGAGAGAGAGAGAGAGAGAGAGAGAGAGAGAGAGAGAGAGAGAGAGAGAGAGGAATCAGCCTTGAGTTCCTGCTGCCATGACAACAAGACTAGCACTGCTGCTATGGCGACCACACACACACACACACACACACACACACACACACACACACACACACACACACACACACACACACACACACACACACACACACACACACAGAGAGAAACATAAATATGTATCTGTGAAGTGTATTGTTGAGGATCTTATTGAGAGGCAGAGAGAGAGAGCAAGGTGAAGGCCTGATTCACAAAAGTGAAGTCTCCTCTTCATCGTATTCAACAGCGTTTGATGCTTCCTCCTTTATGCTCGTTCCCCTCTTCCTCCTCTTCCTCCATATCTGTCTTCCTCACATTCAATGTCTTTCTCCTCCTCATCATCATCCTCCCATTCTTTTCTTCTGTTCTGATTAAACTAACTAATCGACAACATATATTAATCAGTGATGTTTGGTGATCTTGGTAGATGTGATATTTGAGCTTGAGAGACAGGCTAGCAGTTTCCCCCCTGCTTCCAGTCTTTACGCTAAGCTAGCGGTGCTCTGCATTTGGCTTATGTGTTGCTCGTTTAAGCGAGGCCTCATCGATCTTTGACATAACAGCAACCTGCACCTTTAAGTTCCTGTGGTTCCACTCCGCTTTGTGTGTATGTGTGGACTAATGATTGAGTGATTAAATGTCGGATAATGGCCGCAGATGTGTTTTAAAGTGTTTCGTCCGCCATGGAGGACAGACGGCTGTCAGCTTCAAGTCATAGTTTCAACTTTGACCCATTTTTATGGTAGAATAAAGCATCAAAACTCAACATTAAACTGCAATATCATATAGGCTACTATATCAACATGACATCATGACTTTGCGTAAACATACACGCCACTTTCCTAAAGACAAGTGGCGTGTTATCTGTATGCATTTTGAGCTATCCGTGTGTATGTCTACGCTGTATACAGCGGATGTAAACAGCCGTGCCACGTGCCGTGTTATTGCGAGAACGTGCCGTGCTATCGCGAGAACGTGAAAGTCCTGTGTTTTACATACTACTCGCTATGGCTACGCAATAGCAAGATAATGTAGGTCCAAAAACGCTAAAAAGTGAGTATGCGTCTTAATAACACGCAAATAATGCCATACGAATTGGTGTGTCCTACATACGCCATTTCGGGAGATTAGTCTGACTATATACTATATGTGTGTGTGTGTGTGTATACATATTTTACATACATCATGCAGCCATAACAGCAGGTCTTGTTTAATGGTTTTTAATAAATAGTTTAACTTGAGTAGTTTGACACCATGTATGTTACTATGATTCATTATACAACCTGAACAGCTTTTTTTTAATATCATTTGATTATATTTTAATAAGCCAACAGAGTCCTGTACTTATTTTTAAATGCTGCAGTAGGGTGTCGTCCCATGTCGAAACATGATATGATGAGTGCACACTTCAGCTATGTGCTATTTTAGGGCCTCAGATCTCAGACAGTCTGCCTGTGTGAGTGTTCTCTAAGCAAAGTCTCTATTCATAATCCTATCCACACTATATATGTGTGTATACATCTTTTCATCATATTTTTAGAATAGTCCACGTTTCATCTTCTCTCGTTCATCCAGAAGCTGCAACAAAAGTAGTCGTATATTATGTGTGACATGATGTCCTTTACAGCGAGACACTGGTGTTTTCATGCTCCGGTCAATTTATAGAGTTTGTTCACTATACACTAGATTTCCCCTAAATTCACAGAGCTTTTCGAAGCTATATGAACGAATGATTCATGCTTCTGGGCAGGCTGGTTGATAACATGAACATGGTGGTTTGTAGATTTACTTCCATTAGTGTTTTTAATATTCATTTATTCTGTCCATCAGCTCCTGATGATCATTTGAATGATTTATTCATTTCCTTATGAAGATTAAAGCTTGTTGTTTCTTTTCTTCTCTCTCTCTCTCTCTCTCTCTCTCTCATAGGTTCCCATTTTTTCAAGTTTATAATAGAATAAGCACATTTCCAAGATTAAAAGTGACGTTTTCTCCCGATTAAACACTTTATTTGGTCTGAAAGTGTATTGAACTTTTGGTCGTCTAGTTAGATGTTGGTCTTGTGTTTTGTTGCTGCAGCTGGAAGCTTCGTCTCTACCTGTAGCCAAGGGCGTACATTAGGGTTCAACCTTATGGGGGGTGATACGCAGTTATATGCAGTATACCCACTAAGAAATCTCCAGGATTTCTATATACCCACTTGAAAATGTGCAATGATACGCAACAACATATTTTTGTGACAGAACTTTCACTTTTGATATTTGTATTCTCAAATATGGGGTCAAGTAACGTGACAGCAAACTAAACTAACACTCCAGAACATGCAGAGAGACTTTTCTCATCTTTCATCGACCCGCAGAGCGCAGTGCGTAGTGTGTGTATAGAGACCGCGCCCAAATGCTCCACCTACACTAATGCCAGCATCCTCCCTTCACCGCACATATAAGACTAATATAAGTAGCCTATTTTATTTTGTCCTCGTTGCTTTGGGGTCATTATATTTTTTATATATTTTGAATGTTATGTGTTTTCCTTCTCATAGGATAAATAAAGGTTTTCCCACCATAAATTGGTGCATAAAAGTGTATAAGAATGAAGTCTTTGACGCTCAAAATAACCCTGGGGGAGGACACCCAGACCCCACACTTTGACATAATCTGGTTATAGTTGATGTCTTTCTCTCTGGCTGTTGGGAGATAATGTCTGTCTGTCTGTCTCTGTTCTCTGTCAGATACCCGAGTGTGTTTTCTACGGGATGTATGAGAAGATCCTGCTGTTTCGTCATGACCAGACATCAGAGAACGTGCTGCAGCTGCTGCGCTCGGCCTCTCAGATCCAGGAGGGTGACCTGGTGGAGGCCGTGCTGTCGGGTAAGAGACGCCAGACGGATGCTGACATCACAGCAGGGAGGGGCTTCAGATTGTTATTGTATATAAATATATTCATAAAGAATTAGAAGGGAACTTTGTTTTTTCAACCTGGACCCTATTTTCTCATGTTTTTGTATGTAAGTGACTGATGGGAACAACAATCTTTGACATCGGTCTGGTGTTGAGCGAGACCGCTGCAATCGGCAGCAGCAAAACAAGCTAAAATAACATTTAACGTCAGTTTTTGCCTCCGCTAAAAGTTATTTTTCTGCCGCTGACAAACTCAGATCATTATTCTAAGTGTCTGACAACATTATGAAAGGATCCCTACAGAGACCTTTTAGTTAGAGTAAGATCCTTTTAGTTTAACATCAAACAGCCCCGAAATCACCATCACCAAACTACACCAGACTCCATGTAAATAATCAGGACTTTTAGCGTATATACAGCCAGACTCCATGTAAATAATCAGGACTTTTAGCGTGTATAGAGCCAGACTCCATGTAAATAATCAGGACTTTTAGCGTGTATAGAGCCAGCATATCTCCACATGTAAATGGATGAATTAAGGGTTTATTTCAACCAGACCAGAGTGGTGGTTGTTGGAACAGTGGAAAGATGAACCAAGTCGGCTTTTGGTAGTTTTATTTAGTTTCTGTCTGTCTGAAGTGTGTTTTACGATAATAAAAGTAGTGATTATTTACATGGAGTCTGGTGTCTGGTGATGGTGATTTCGGGGCTGTTTCATGTTAAACTAAAAGGATCTTACTCTTTAACTAAAAAGGTCTATCTCTGTAGGGATCCTTTCATAATGTTGTCAGAATAATAATCTGAGTCTGTCAGCGGCAAAAAATGTGATGAGGGAACAGAACGGACTCAAAAGCAAGGCTCAACAGAAACAGGTTTATTTGAATAAAGCGCGGGGGAGCCGGGAAACGAGAGGCCGAGGGGGAGACACTAGGGCTGGAGAGCAGAGGAGCCGAGAAGTGAATGGCTGGAAGCGGAGGTGAAAGCAGGTTGAAGCAGGGAGCCGTGGGAGGGGGACCGAGTGGTGAAGCCAGCTGACTGGAGACGACGGACCGGGAAGGAAGGAAGCTGCGGGGAAACAAAACACAGGAAAAGGTAAGTAAGCGTAATTGACAAGAAACGACAAGGAAAAACTAGGGTCTCGAGGAATAGCTTGCATAGAGTTTTCCACCAACGGAACTGGAGCAACGATCAAACGAAGATGGTCTGTAGAGCCGGGGTTGAAATACTGATCAGGATTGTAGATGGGAGGCAGGTGCGTGCGGCGGGAGAAGGTGATGGTGGAATGGAAACCAGGTGCGCTGAATCAGCTGGCAGGAGTAGTGGGTGGAGAGAGGAAACACGGGGCAGGGCCAACAGAGAACTGACAGTGGAAAAAAACGAATAGAAAATAGTAGAGCCCGACCGATATGGATTTTTGGGGGCCGATGCCAATATTAACTCGAAAAGAGCCGATTTATAAGCCGATATTTTGATTTTGAAAATACTTTACTATAAACTGCACTTGCACAACATTCAATAGCAAAATATCTGCCTGTTCTATGTATGTGGGCTGTATAAACCATTTTCCAGAAGGGATGTTAAAAAAAAGCCTTAGATTACAGTCTCAATGACTAAACAATTGCACATCAAAAGTATATATTTTTTAATGATCAAAAAACAGTCTGGTTTTAAACATTTAACACTTTTACTTACTTCCAGTTGAAGCTGGTTTTAACAGTCTGTGTACTGTAAATAAATTATAATACTAAAGTTAAAGTAAAAGAGTTATACCAAACAAATTCAATATTCTACAAAACAATGTCAATGAATTGAAAATAAAATTAAAATAAGTTAAATGTTTAGCTACATATAAAATAAATAAATATAAAATAACACAGAACACTGCATTAGAGAAATCTTTGCAGAAGTAGTCCCACACTTTGCTGCTACAGCGTTCACCTTTTTCAGCCATCTGTAGGGCAGAAAGAGAGACAGAGAAAGAATAAGCATGTGTATTAATAATATCACCATGTATCATTACTCATGTCATCATTGCAATTATAATAATAATAATAAACAGGGATCTCCTACATAGGCAAAAATGAGAAATATAGAGAATATTTTTTATTTTTATTTGTCAAGCAATAGGTATTACCTATTACCTGTTTATATTTAACAATATTATTAAAACATTTTCCTGTTATGTCTGTAAAGCTGCTTTGAAACAATCTGTATTGTAAAAAAAAAAAAAAAGCGCTTGTTCAGCTCACATTTATTTACATGTCCCCACTGGTTTAATCATTTCTGACGCACCTACTGTAGTTACTGTAACTATATTTGCTCTCACAGACACATTCACAACGGTCCCGTATATCTTCTCCTCTTCTCTTTGTGCAGTCTGAATCAAAACATCGTCATGCGCTGGCAAACGTAAAGTTAGCCTACTGTTACCGGCTTTCAGCTCAGAGACACACCACTGTCAATTTTGAGAAGAACCACCTTCAAACAAGTTAATAGCAAGCATTTAAGGGGCCTGCTAAAAAGGAAGCTATGTTAGCGTTAGAATAACGTAACAGTTGTTGTTTTTTAGAGGCACGCTGTACATAACTTCTAGTCATTTACTACACGCGCCCCCTGCCACAGTTACGCGGTCATTATGTGGGAAACACTGCAGATTAGAATAAGTTAAACGCTAACGTTATAGTTTGACCTAACGTTCGCGCTCTTCCACTGATAAACATGGTATTAGTTAGCTTTGTGGCTAATCTAATATAGCAATGCATTAGCGGCTGTAAGTGATGTTACAGAATATTTAGAAGTGATATTGATAGGACCGTTAGCTAGAACTACCACACCGTTTTTATATACAGAGTATGAACTAAATCTACAATCATTTGACATGACGAACGACAGACTCACCGTCAAAACAGTACATCTCCATGCCGGGTGTAATGCTCGGCCACTGGCTTGGCTGAGAGCTTTCTTCTGTAGTGGATTTCTGGCGATGTGTCAACTGGGGAGTTGCAGACCGCCCTCTGGTGGGCAAACTATGCAACACTCATAACATGAGTGAAGCATGAGACTCAGTTTCTCATGTTTCATCGGCCGTTATAAACGCCGATGCCGATTTAAATGCAATTAGCTCATATTGGCCGATAATATCGGCCGGCTGATGTATCGGTCGGGCTCTAGAAAATAGTAAACAAAACAAAACCTCACAGCCAGAGGTCCGTTTGAGGTAGGAGGATTAGTGGCAACTCTGAGTTTGTTAAGCCTGAGATGAGGGAAACTCTGGGTTTTCTGTTTCAGAAAGAGAGGTAACTTAACCTCAGAGTCAGTTACTATGGTAACTGAGCCTATGAACCTAACCTGGTCGGGAGCAGGTTTTCTTCAAGAAACCTTGAGTTTCTCTCAGACTCCTCCCCATGGATGTATGAAGAGAATTAACGCTCCTCCCTCTGACACAGCGCGCTCATTTCCTCATTCATTCATTCAGTCTGTATCAGGCGCATTTCAGCGCAGTTTGTTATATTGGCATGAATAAAAAAAAACATTGTTGGTTTATTAACTGTTAGCAGACTTTAAAACATTGTTTTTTCTCAAAACATGGCATTTCCTTTTGTCGACGATCCCATTGATGAAGACGCTGTATGGCAGGGAGTTAAACATATGTCGGAAGATGATATTGACGCATTTTAATTTCCAGATAACTTCCTATTTGAGCGCTAGATTATGTTTTTTCTTCCCAGTCTATCAGTTATGTAGGCTACATAATCTTATCCGTCCTCATATCACTAACGTCACCCATCATGGACGTGCTCTACATCCCAGCACATTCTTTGTGTTGCATTACAGTTGTCTCTACAACATTGGTGATGCGGAGCATTTTAATAAAGCGCCGTCAGAAGAGATCGCTCTGAAACGTTGTATAACTGCTATAAATCATCTTATATATACGCCTTTACTCTAGCAGCAATTTTCTCCAACACAAATTCTCTCTCTTTTGCAGCAGCCGCTGTGTTGCTTTTTAACGAAATACATGTTCAAACTCGCATATGTGCGCATGAGTATTTCCGCCGACCCGTTTGTTTGTGGTTGTTGCCATGGTGAATCGTAGTATCATGGCTCCATTCATGCTGTCTTTGGTGCACGCACGTAACCCTGAGTCAACCTACTCCGAGTTGATTGAACCAACTCGACAGCTGTTGTGAAACCGAAAACTCAGAGTTTCCCATCTCAGGATAAATCAACTCAGAGGTTAGGCTTAGACTCAGAGTTTGTTGAACCTCCTACCTGAAACGGACGCCAGCCATCCCCAACCATCACAAAAACAGAACTTTTAGTGGATGCTAATGGACGGTTTAACGTTACATTCCAGCTTGTTTTGCCTTGCTTAACACTGGACTAAATTCAAAGATTGCTGTTCCCTTCAGTCACTTAGACTCAAAAACATACAACCCCAAATCAGAAAAAGTTGGGACAGTATGGAAAACACAAATAAAAAAAGACAGTAGTGATTTCTAAATGTACTTTGACTTGTATTTCATTGCAGACAATACAACAGCACATAATTTAATGTGTTCCTCATGATTTTTTCTTTTTTTTTTCAAAAAACAAAATTCCTATTTTGGTTCTTGCAACACATTTCAAAAAAAGTTGGAACAGTAAAGCATTTACCACTTTGTAATGTTGCCATTCCTATTCACAACACTCAAAGGACGTTTAGGGACTGAAGACACCAAGTGATGAAGTGTTTCAGGTGTAATTTTGTCCCATTCTTGCTGCAAACAAGTCTTAAGGTGGGCAACAGTACGGGGTCTTCGTTGTCGCATTTTGCGCTTCAAAATGCGCCACACATTCTCTATTGGAGACAGGTCGGGACTGCAGGCAGGCCAGTCAAGTACCCGCATCCTCTTCCTCCGCAGCCAGGACTTTGTAATGTGTGCAGAATGTGGTTTTGCATTATCTTGTTGAAATATGCATAATTACAATCACCTGTTGACATCACCTGTTTCAAAGCTCATCATTATTTAACCAATTTACCTGATTATTAGCCCTAAATTGCTCCTGTCCCAACCTTTTTTGGAATGTGTTGCAGGTCTGAATGACAGGAAAGGATGTATATTTACAAATGAAATTAAGTTGACCAGACAAAAAATGAAATATTTTGTGTTCACATTGTCTGCAATGAAATACAAGTCAAAGTACATTTCGAAATCACTACTTTCTTTTTTTATTTGTGTTTGTCATGTCCCAACTTTTTCTGATTTGGGGTTGTAGTTGTCGAGATTGAAAATACCAAAGTTGCCCTTTCATAAAAACATCTGAGCACTTCTTCCTGTTTCTGTGATTTGAACTGCGTGTTGGTTTTGGTCTTTTCGTGGCATTCGTTGACAATAATAAAAACATACATAAATGTTGCTGACAGAAGAATAACAAGAACAGAGTGATGACAAGGTTTACATTATGTGTTGACGAGTGTGTGAGTGTAAAAGAGAGCAGGAGGTTACAGCAATGTGAGACATCTTCACACACTTTCATTCATCCAATGAGGTGACGTCTGACCCGCTGAGCGTTTGACACCTTTACAGAATCAAATACTCGACTCCCTGCAGCTCAGCTTAAAAAAACACAGACACACAAAAACACAACTTCACTTTGGATCCAAAGCTGTTTGTGCTTTAATTTTTATTCCCTTTATTTATAGACATTTGGCAGAGTCACTAGCCTACATGTCACAGCCAGGCATTTTTATAAATTATGTTCAGGTTCGGTTGAGCTTCTCAGAAGTGTCACCAGTTGGCATTTGAGTGGAACTATACATGTTTTAGGACAGTTTATATGGAACTATTTGGGTGTTTGGTGAATGGTGGTATTGGAATGGAGATTTAATTTTTGCATGTTTTGTTTTGTTGTGCATGATCAAAAAACATCCCTGGCTTCTGTTAAATGTTTTCCTGCTCCTTTAAACCCTCACCTTGCTCCCTTTCCTCCCCCCTTCTTCATACTCTTCCTCTCCCTCCTGATCATGTCCCTCTTCCTCTTCATCTCCCCCCTGAACTCTCTACACATAAACATCTGTGACTGTACTGATCTGGACACATTCAAATCACGTCTCAAAACCCATCTCTTTAGAACAGCCTTCACCCTATAATAATATCACATTTCATCTACTGATAGTTGCCGGCTTTATTGTTTCACTTGTTTTTATTGTACTTACCATGATTTTATTGTTAAGTGTCTTTGAGTACTTTGACAAGCGCTAACTAAATAAAATGTATTACCATCATTAAACTCTACCTTTCCTCCTCCTCTGCTGATGCTCAGTAAAAAACACTTTTTTTAACAGCTCTCTGTCAGTCTCGGCGACAGCTCGACGTGTCGAGGAAACAAACAGGAAATTGACAACAAAGCCAAGCGAGCTCATTGGTCACAAACGACCTGTTAAAAAAACATCCTGATAATTCCCGAAACACTCATCCAGACAGGTTTTATTGGCTGTGATTTAAGCCAGAGAGCTAGTTAAAAAACTCTGTTGTTTCCTCCTGTTTTTTTTTAAAAATCAGCTCAACACTTTACAGTCCACAATAAACCCCCGAGGATAATGGGATTTCACTGCTCCACTTTACTTTCTCTGTGATTTATTGTTTTTATTAAAGTTTGTTATAAAGACAAACACTACAGTTCAATAGCAGGCAAATAAAACTAGAAAAACAAACCAAACAAATCAAAGACACATACAAGTATACACCTGTACATGTATGTACACACATATGCACCATGTGTACATTTCCTATACTTACCAGTTTCCAACTTCATGCAAACATCCAAATTGTGGTTATGACTAAAACTTTATTTTATTCTCAAAGTTGTGAGGGGTCAGCCATATGTTCCCACAGCCCAATGTTCCCTCAGCCCTATGTTCCCACAGCCATATGCTCCCACATTTCTAAGAGTTTTCTCACAATTAGGCCCTATGTTCCCACAGCCCTATGATCCCACAGCCCAATGTTCCCACAGCCATATGTTCCCACATTTCAAAGTTTTCTCGCAATTAGGCCCTATGTTCCCACATCCCAATGGTCCCACAGCCCTATGTTCCCACATTTCTAAGAATTTATTTTTCACTGAAAATTAGGCCCTATGTTCCCACATCCATATGTTCCCACATTTCTAAGAGTTTTCTCGCAATTAGGCCCTATGTTCCCACAGCCCTATGATCCCACATTTCTAGGACATTTTCAAAAGTAGGTCTTGTGTTCGTAGGGTTAAGGGTTAGGGTTAGGGAGTTAGGGTTAGGGTTAGATGGGCGCACCAGATTTAGCTAAAAGCTACATTCCATCTCTAGTCCATTGCTACTGGATAATAGATTGGGTGTAATTGGCTACCAAATTGGGAGAAAGCGGGATAACATCTGATACAGATTTATGAAAAAGGAAATGTGGGAACATAGGGCCTAATATTTGAAAAAAATCTTAGAAATGTGGGAACTGTAGGAACTTAGGGCCTAATTTTGAAAAAAAAACGTAGAAATCTGGGAACATATGGCTGTGGGAACATATAGGCACACTCCCAGCTGCGATATATCTGACTTGGTGCTGAATAATATGAGAGTCCCCGAAAACCAAACAAACATGGATGCCTCTAGTGAGCCAAAACACAGTATGTCATTTAATGGATAAAGTGTTCACCACATAATATTTTTACCCCCACACAACCAATTGTTTCCAAGGTAACAATCAGTGACAGCCGCTGACCATTCAGGTCTGATGAACTCCTTGACAATCAGGGTTTTAAAGGTATAAAAATGGGCAACACATTCTCACTCCCATGGCATAAAATACAGACGCTTGGTCAGGTGCCTTTGGCATTGTTGCTGACGCTAAAAGTATCCTTTAGAGTCATATCTAAACACGTTTGGTCGGGACTCTCGGCGTTACTTTTTAACGCTCTGGATCGGGACGTACATTTAACTTACATGCGGCAGAAGATCGGGACAGTTAGTTTTAGGGAAAGATGGGTGGTGGGGTTACAAAATGTACATTTCAGTGACACGCAGAACAAGAATGGGACACAAACCCCGGTCTCCTGGGAGAAAGTCCTGTGTTGTTTGACCCATCCACCCCCCCAACCAACCTCCCTACGCGGCATTTCGCCCTTTCATACAACTCGCTACCGTTGTCGCTCTTAATGCTCCGTCATCTCACAGTGCTCTCTTCATACTACTCTCTAGTGCTGTCTCTCTACATACTACTCTCTACTGTTGTCTCTCTACACACTACTCTCTACTGTTGTCTCTCTACACACTACTCTCTACTGTTGTCTCTCTACACACTACTCTCTACTGTTGTCTCTCTACATACTACAACCCCAAATCAGAAAAAGTTGGGACAGTATGGAAAACACAAATAAAAAAAGAAAGTAGTAATTTCTAAATGTACTTTGACTTGTATTTCATTGCAGACAATACAACAGCACATCATTTAATGTGTTCCTCATGATTTTTATTGTTGTTTTTTTTCCAAAAAACAAAATTCCTATTTTGGTTCTTGCAACAAATTTCAACACATTGCCTGCAATGAAATACAAGTCAAAGTACATTTAGAAATCACTACTTTCTTTTTTTATTTGTGTTTTTCATACTGTCCCAACTTTTTCTGATTTGGGGTTGTACTCTCTACTGTTGTCTCTACATACTACTCTCTACTGCTGTCTCTCTACATACTACTCTCTACTGCTGTCTCTCTACATACTACTCTCTACTGCTGTCTCTCTACATACTACTCTCTACTGTTGTCTCTCTACATACTACTCTCTACTGTTGTCTCTCTACATACTACTTTCTACTGTTGTCTCTCTACATACTACTCTCTACTGTTGTCTCTACATACTACTCTCTACTGTTGTCTCTCTACATACTACTCTCTACTGCTGTCTCTCTACATACTACTCTCTACTGTTGTCTCTCTACATACTACTCTCTACTGTTGTCTCTACATACTACTCTCTACTGTTGTCTCTCTACATACTACTCTCTACTGCTGTCTCTCTACATACTACTCTCTACTGTTGTCTCTACATACTACTCTCTACTGTTGTCTCTCTACATACTACTCTCTACTGCTGTCTCTCTACATACTACTCTCTACTGTTGTCTCTCTACATACTACTCTCTACTGCTGTCTCTACATACTACTCTCTACTGTTGTCTATTACATACTACTCTCTACTGTTGTCTCTCTACATACTACTCTCTACTGCTGTCTCTCTACATACTACTCTCTACTGTTGTCTCTACATACTACTCTCTACTGTTGTCTCTCTACATACTACTCTCTACTGCTGTCTCTCTACATACTACTCTCTACTGCTGTCTCTCTACATACTACTCTCTACTGCTGTCTCTCTACATACTACTCTCTACTGTTGTCTCTCTACATACTACTCTCTACTGCTGTCTCTCTACACACTACTCTCTACTGTTGTCTCTACATACTACTCTCTACTGTTGTCTCTCTACATACTACTCTCTACTGCTGTCTCTCTACATACTACTCTCTACTGCTGTCTCTCTACATACTACTCTCTACTGTTGTCTCTCTACATACTACTCTCTACTGTTGTCTCTACATACTACTCTCTACTGTTGTCTCTCTACATACTACTCTCTACTGTTGTCTCTACATACTACTCTCTACTGCTGTCTCTCTACATACTACTCTCTACTGTTGTCTCTCTACATACTACTCTCTACTGTTGTCTCTACATACTACTCTCTACTGCTGTCTCTCTACATACTACTCTCTACTGTTGTCTCTCTACATACTACTCTCTACTGCTGTCTCTCTACATACTACTCTCTACTGTTGTCTCTCTACATAATACTCTCTACCGCTGTCTCTCTTCATACTACTCTCTACTGCTGTCTCTCTACATACTACTCTCTACTGTTGTCTCTACATAATACTCTCTACTGTTGTCTCTCTACATACTACTCTCTACTGTCTCTCTACATACTACTCTCTACTGTTGTCTCTCTACATACTACTCTCTACTGCTGTCTCTCTACATACTACTCTCTACTGTTGTCTCTCTACATAATACTCTCTACCGCTGTCTCTCTTCATACTACTCTCTACTGCTGTCTCTCTACATACTACTCTCTACTGTTGTCTCTACATAATACTCTCTACTGTTGTCTCTCTACATACTACTCTCTACTGTCTCTCTACATACTACTCTCTACTGTTGTCTCTCTACATACTACTCTCTACTGTTGTCTCTCTACATACTACTCTCTACTGCTGTCTCTCTACATACTACTCTCTACTGTTGTCTCTCTACATACTACTCTCTACTGCTGTCTCTCTACATACTACTCTCTACCGCTGTCTCTCTTCATACTACTCTCTACTGCTGTCTCTCTACATACTACTCTCTACTGTTGTCTCTACATAATACTCTCTACTGTTGTCTCTCTACATACTACTCTCTACTGTTGTCTCTACATAATACTCTCTACTGTTGTCTCTCTACATACTACGTCATCTCACAGCGCTGAAACAAAAGTAGAAGTTAGCATTAGAGAAAGCAGCTAAAGTAACAGCAGCAGCAAAAATAAACATTGTTTAAAAAACATTAACAGTACAATATTGTCGGATGTTTGAGCAATATTAGGTGCTAATGTTTAAAATATCCTGTACTTTTTCACAGAGATTTATCAAAGTGAACAGACCCCTGCCCTCTGAATGTTGATTTATCATAATAAAAGTAAGCTAAACACAAATGTAGGCCTAATTATTAGTAAGCCACGCCCTGCTGGTTTACAGTTTCTCCACCTGGCGTGTTTGTTTTCTGGTTGTGTGTTAACAAGCCAGCAGCGAACACTTCTTAGCGCATTTAATTCCACCACAGAGAACCCACACATAAACACAGCATTTATATTTAGACTAGGACTACCTAGGAAACCCTCACACACACACACACACACACAGAGACACAAGTCATTTTCTGAAGCATATAATAACAGTTTGGGAGCTTGTTCAGACTTCCAAACGTATGTTGGCCCTCGAAACAAAAGCCATAAACAATAATTTTAATAAATGGAGGTAATTTCCTGCAGCAGAATGTCTAATCAGAGCCGTATTCTACTGGAGGACCACAGCACAGGGCGAGTGTGTTTGTGAGTGTGTGTGTGTGGAAGGAAAAAGGCGAGAGATTTCAGAAATGCATGCTGAGAGAGAGAAAAACGACATCCCAAACTACCCATCATGCCTTGCCAAGCCTGCTGGCCAACAACACAAACACTTGGTCCATCTGCGCCCGTTAAGAGCCTCTCATACCTCCAAAACATTTACAAAATACCCACTAACAACCCATTCATTACTCTTTGTCTCTGTTGTTCTGTTTATCTCCCTCCCCTCTTCTCACTCGAGTCATTCTTGGCGAGTTAAAGTAGCTCTGGTGATATTATATATTTTTCTTCTGTGCAGAACCAACCTAGCCTTGCATGTATCTACATGTTCTAACTATAATGGCATTCGTAGAGCGCAGACCTCAGTCAATGATTCTCTACCAATAAAGATAGCCTATTAAACGCTGTTCAATGTTATGAAACAGTACACATTTCCTGTCTCCTAAATGGGCTTGGCCTCATTTGAAAGTGTAGTGAACATCGTGTGTGTTAGAGGTAGGTAGGACATTGTTGGACCCAAAATGCAGAGACACGGAGGCAGGAAAGCAGGAGAGTGTCAAAAGAAAGGTTTTATTAATAAAAAGGCAAAGTACAAACCAAAACTCAAGGAATCCAAAGTGTAACAAAAAATACGAAGGAAATCCAACAAAGAAGAAACTCCAAAGAAACGGGGAAATCCAAAATGGGAACACGGAACAGAGCACAAGAACAAAAGCAGGAGCACAAGCAGAAACTCACGGGAACACAAAACCAAAAACAGATTACAATGATCCGACACAGGACAAGGGGAACACAAAGACTAAATACAAGAGGTAACGAGCAAACAAGGGACAGGTGATACAACAGGTGAGACACATCAGGGTGGGGCAGAACAATCAGACAGGCGGGAAAACACAAGACAGGAAGTAAAACTAGACAAGACCATGAAGGAAACCGAATACAAAATAAAACAGGAAACAGAACTAAATACAAAACAGACTACCAAAATAAGACAAAAACCCCAAAACCATAACAGTGTGAATGGATACAGTTATATTTGCATTATTTATTAACAATTTCTTTGCTAACATTAGATATTTAAACAGCTAGAAGACAAATTTAGCATTAGGTAGATTAGTTTTGTTAGGGCGTTGGTTAACGTTAGCTGACGTTAGCTTCTCTGTGTTGCCAGATCTAGTGAAAGTTTGGTCCTGAGACCGAAACAGGTCTCAAATAAAGTAAATTTTCTCCCGATGTGTCTGAAAAATGCCATCTTAGTGTCAGAATGTTCTGGAGATATGTGGCTTGTGAAGAAATGCTCCAATATTTACTTTGGGGATTACGGGGCGAAGAATGAAGGAGGCAACAGAAACGTTGCTGCACGTGACGCTAATTAACACTACACTCAACAGCATGTAACATTAGCCTTCCGCTAGCTAGTAGCTGGATTAAACACGATTAAAATGCTGACAGCTAACGCTAAACGGTGTAAAGTTTGACTGTGTTTCTGCCGTTGTCGGAAAAACACAGATGGAGACGGTGCGTTCAATGAAACTGGTAACCTACAGCCTCGCGGGCCATTCGTAGTTATTGTAAAATACCCTTTTGAATGTATTTCCTCAGCATATTAGGTCATATTGTTGATTGTTATGGTCATTATTTGAACAGTGAAATATAACAATAAAAAGATTTTTTTTAACTTTAATGTCACTAATGCTGATTAATCATTGATTCATTTGAATTGAAATATTGAAAATACTTTCACAGCAAAAATTATGTATGCGATTAATTTAGATAAATTAATCACAGAGTCTGTAATTAATTAGAGTACATTTTTTAATTGATTGACAGCCCTACTTATAATATGTGTTCACTTCTCCCGTTGAATCAACACAGTCAGGACCTGCTGCTAGTCCCCTAAAGAGGCCAACGGGACACACAGGCAGGAAACTACTCAGAGTTGGGGCGTCTCGGTTCTAAACCGTCTCTGGTGATACTCAGCGTCCATAGCATCCAGTGGTCTAGTCTACATTTTTTTTCAATAATGTTCCCCTTTGAACAGTTTTTTTAAGCCATGTACCCCCTAACCAGTGCGAATATTTTTTGGTAGATGTCAGCGATAGATTTACTAAACAACAACCTTGGACCAGGAAAACATTTAAATGCTGATGGAAAAAGGCAACAAAACCTTGGAAAAAGATGGTAGAAAGGAAAAATAGGTCGAAAATAGTAATAAAAACTTCGAAAAAAAAACACAGAAAGAAGGAAGGCAACACTAGGGCGACAAAAGTGACAAAAAATTGAAATAAGCGACAAACTTTGAAAAAAGCAGAAAGAAATTAGAAAAAAATGACAAAAACGTAAAGTAAGGAAGAAGGGCAAGAATAGGTCAAAACAAACAACAAAACCTTCCAAAAAAGGTGAAAAACTTCAAAAACAATGACACAAACTTTGAAAGAAGCGATAAACTTGGAGAAAAAAAAGACAGTAGAAGGCTGTTGTTGCTGTGTATGGTTCTTCCACATGCTACTGAGGCTCCTGTTTGTGAAATGAATAAATTGTTCAATTGCCAATATGTCTTGTTTCTTCAAACTTCAATCATCCAATCAACCAAACGACTCAGTGACAGAATAAGATGGTTGGCATTGGCAGAGATTTGGCAAATTTTCCATGGGCGCAGCCCACATACTCAGCGCTGCTGCTCAACCCACAAATACATGTTCCTTACAAATGGGGCACCATTTGAAAGGGAATTAAACAGGCTTTCCAACGGTATAAGATTTATTGACAAAAAGCATTGTTACCACAGAGAAATAATCTACCAAACACAAATTTCCAGACTTTCAAACATCAAAATGTCATTTATTAAATGTATTTGTGTCAAAATGACATATAAACATCTGTCCGTATTCTGTTTTTCCTGGAAACGCTTCCAAAACCCTTGCGTGTCGCATGAAAAATAGGCGTCGGACCTATAGCATGCACAAGCCGTGCTTGAGACGTGCATGTCATGCAGGCAGTGTGCAAGCTCTAACCTGTTAACATGGGAGCCGAAATGAAAATGGACACGCCACGCAGCTGACACGCCATGCAGGCAGTGTGCAGGAGCCCTTAGAGCATTTAAAAAGCACATTGATAGTTGTTTCCAGTATTTGCGTGACAAAGAAGAGCAAAGGAAACGGATCAGATGAGCCATGAAATATGATCAGGAAGTGCTTTAAATAAAAACAATTAAAATACAAGTATAAAAGTTACAGTTACTGGCGAGTCCAACAGCCGCGTCGGAGACAAGTCTGAGTCCAAATACCAACAAGTCCAGTACTACAGCCCTGGCTTACACTGACATTTACTATCGCAAATTAAATAAATGATTGCTTGGTTCATTCAGAGTCTCCCAATGTCCTTACATTTTCTGCAGCTTCGGCCACGGTGGAGGACTTCCAGATCCGTCCACACTGTCTGTTTGTTCACTCGTACCGAGCTCCAGCCTTCTGCGACCACTGTGGAGAGATGCTGTGGGGACTTGTACGGCAGGGACTCAAATGTGAAGGTACGAACTTACTAATGAAGCTTTTGTGGCTCAAAAAGAGAAATTGTTATTTCTTGTTATATTTCTGTGGCTATGTGTTAGTGATTCCCAACCAGGGGTGCTTGTACTTCTGCTAGTGCCAGGAGGTACAAGGAAAGAAATAAATTATGATTTAATAATCAGCTGTAACACCAGAACACAGGAATTTAATTGCTTCATTACATTAATTGTAGAAATAAATTGCTAAAAGTAGGCTAATGCATCACTGAAATAGTTAGCCAAAAGTATTTACTAAACAGTTCAAATACTTAGCTAAAACTACTGACTAAACAGTTCAAATAGTTAGCTAAAACTATTGACTAAATAGTTCAAATAGTTAGCTAAAACTACTGACTAAATAGTTCAAGAAGTTTGCTAAAACTACTGACTAAACAGTTCAAATATGAGCTAAAACTACTGACTAAATAGTTCAAGAAGTTAGCTAAAACTACTGACTAAACAGTTCAAATACTTAGCTAAAACTACTGACTAAACAGTTCAAATAGTTAGCTAAAACTACTGACTAAATAGTTCAAATAGTTAGCTAAAACTACTGACTAAATAGTTCAAGAAGTTTGCTAAAACTACTGACTAAACAGTTCAAATATGAGCTAAAACTACTGACTAAACAGTTCAAGAAGTTAGCTACAACTACTGACTAAACAGTTCAAATAGTTAGCTTAAAACCCATCTTGCAGGTTTTATTCTCTAACGAATTTGCGCAATTAGCTTGTTGGTAATAAACATTTAAACTGTTACCCAACAATATCAAATACAGTGGATATCACAAAATGGAATAAATTACGAAAAAGTAGTACTATTTTACAGCGGTTTGCAATGATTCTCTTTTCCCCCACAATGCATTGCATTACGTCACGTTGGGGAGATGATTTTAATGCTACCAGACTCTCACCCGCCGTTAGCATTCCATTGACTGCCATTCATTTTGGCGTCACTTTGATAGCGAATAACTTTACATCTAAAGTGTTTAAAGACTTCATTTGCCCATTGTTTATTTCTAAAGAAATATAACAATGTATAAAAGGCTTCATTACCTTGTACCTCACGTTACGGCTCCGTAGCAGACGTTTTTGTAAAAATAGGCTAACGATTGTGTCATAACCAAGTGACCTACTGTCGCATAGTAGAGAAATTACCGTATAGTACAGGAGAAGCTCGCAGGCAGTTTCGACGTACATTAGCTGTTTAGTTTAATTACTAATGTTAACTATCATTTTAGTTAGCAATAATTAGCCTGTGCCTATGTTATCTCCTTACATATACCTACGCTCTCCGTCTCTGCAAGATTGGGAATGATTGAGATTTCTCTTGGCACAGCTACCAGAAGACTTACAACGTTCAGACACGTTGGTCACGTCACATCTACCTCGGCAAGCTTAGTTTGCAGCTGCGCAGTAACGCTGGAGCCTCAACGGAAAAGTGCTTCTAATAGACTTCACTGGTCTCCGTCCAGAGCAACGGGATCTGTCGGTCCATTTTATATACTGTCTTTGGAGACGACAGATGAAAGCCCTGTCTCGGTTCACTGTCTATGGTCTTGGTCTCTGCCACTGGTCTTGTAAAATATGACTTTTGGTCTCGACCAAGTCCATGTGTCTTTATTATGTGTATAATAATATTGGAGGGAAAGTGAAACACAGCTTGGACAGGGATGCTGTTCTGTTTTTCACAAGTTTAGACAGCTAGCTAGCTAGCTACGCCGACGTTTGCTAACGTTAGCGCAACAGCGTTAGCCTAGCCTGCTACGTAAACATTACGACTGCCTTTGTTGTTGCATCCACATTGTCAACATAAGAAATGTGGCGTTAGTGCTCCTTTTGTACCATCATTTTATTCAATGAAATGTTAAAGGTATAATGGAGGATTTTCCCGAATTTTAGAAAAGAAGCGCCCTCTCCACTTTTTGAAAAAATGCTCCCGAGAGGGAACGCCTATTAAACGTGTGCACGAGAGAGCATGCACAAGCCTAGTTCTCCTCGTGCACGCTCTGTTTACAAGTTGCTGTCGGCATGGCTCTACAAGCCTATTTTACAAAAGAAGATTTGCACTTTTTCCACTATGTCAGACTCGCCAACGGTAAGTGGAAATCTGTTTACGACAAGCATCTCTATAGCTAACTTTAACATGCTACAGGCCAACAAACAAGCTATCGGCGAGAGCGGGGAGGCACTGGCAGCGGTCAGAGGCTTTTATATACTGTCTATGGTCGGACGCCGTGGCCGTCTGCTCGCTGACCTGGCACGGCACGTACGGCCTTACGTAAACATATCCCAGAATGATTGACAACTAGGAGGACCAATAGTCTTGATGATCCACCTGGAAAAAGAAAATCCTCCACTATACCTTTAAGCTTCGCTCCTACGAGACGTTCTTTGTTACGTTACACACAAGGCTATAGTTAGCCTGTACGTATGCTAGCGGAATTAGCTAGCACATTGCTAGCCACTCCAGCCAGCAACTTCGGCAATCAGCAGTAGTTTCGGCGAGCTAACCACAACAATATTTTCGCCCACAATCAACCTCTGCTGCTAAAAGCAGTCAACCTGCAGTGATGTTTGAAATAGAGACACATGTGGATGTGTTAGCTGTTGTGGTTAGCTCGCCGAAACTACTGCCAAAGTTGCTGGCTGGCTTACGCACCGTTAGCTAGCTAATTCCGCTAGCATATGTGATGCTAACGATCGCCAGTTAGCTTTGTGTGTAACGTAACAAAAACTCACCCAACTCGTAGGAGCGAAGCTTAGCATTTCATTCAATAAAATTATGGTACAAAAGGAGCACTAACGCCACAGGTCTTATGTTGACAACGCAGACGCAGATATAGGAAACCTTGAAGGCAGTTGTAATAATTATCTAGCAGTCTAGGCTAACGCTGTCGCGCTAACGTTAGCAAAACGTCGGCGTAGCGTTAGCTAGCTGTCTAAACTTGTGAAAAGCTGAACAGCACCCCCGTCCAAGTAATAAATAAACACTAGGCAAATATGTTGTTTCTGGAGCTAGCTAGTAGGCTACCATCAAAACGTGAGATATCTAATCGAAAATGTGTTTACAACCGTCGGGGGATTTCACAAGTCGGACTAGCAAGTTAGCCCATAGCTAGCATGATGCCTTCTATTTTCTAGATCTAGATAAGTTTACCAGTACTTATCTGAACTAACGACATGATCACTGACACTAGATATAAAGAAAACATTGACTTTCACTCGGTGCTATTCACTGACAGTAAAAACACCTCTTCCTCATCCCAGTCACTCACCATAGTTCTAGTGCTAGGCTGAGGCACGTCTCCCCAACGTGACAATTCAACGAATTGTGTTAAAAAACCTGCTAATACAAAAAAACGACAAAAACTGGCCTTTAACACTATTTGGAGACATTTTTAACAATGATATACATATCTTGAGTGGTTTATGTACCCATTAATTAACAGTGGTGGTTAACCTGCAACATGGCCTTTAAAGTGAAAGCTTAAAGTAGTAGTAGTAGCATGATTGCTGACCAAAACAACCTAAATAGTTGTATGAAAAACAACAATATTTACCTGTTTATATAATGAATAGTGCTATACATTTGGAACATACATTGGGAATCAATGAAGGGATACGTGAGTTTATCTGACAGGACTGTAGGGCTACATCAGACCAAAAAGGTTGGAAACCACTGTGTTAGACAAATTAAGTTAATAAATGTGCGGTTGTTGTTCTTTCTGTCCAGGCTGCGGTCTGAACTATCACAAGCGTTGTGCCTTTAAGATCCCCAATAACTGCAGCGGAGTGCGTAGGCGTCGCTCGTCCAATGTTTCCCTCACGGGGGGGCTGATAAACCTGGGGCGCCCCCTTTCTGCTGAGCCCTCACCGCCCCACTACACCGACGAGGCTTTACTGGTCAGTCGATAATAAGTAAGATAAGATCTGTCAATGTTTTTTCTTTCATTAAAACATTTGCTTTAACTTTCTTTCTTTTGTTCTCTCTCGTTGTCCAGTCTCCAGTGAGTCCCAGCATGGAGGTCAGTTGCACCGCTGTTATCCATAAAAACACTCTGTAATAATCTCTGAGGAACTGTCAGTGTCAGCGCTATGGTGGGGCATTCTAGGGCCGTGCCCCCCCTAGCGGTCATTGATGCCCCTCCTACCACAAGCCATGGCGTGGCAAACAAATCCCTTATTATTTTAATAGAAAACTGTAACTATTAAATAAAATGAAATTAACGGGGAGAATGCATCATTTTAGTACATGCACATATGCTCCACGAATGGTCCGCATACGTTAAACGTTTAATGTAGCCAAAGCGTTACACAGAAGCATTTAATGGAATCTCAATTGATGAGAAATTTAGGGAGACAGTTTATCCACAATGTGTTATCGTGTTGTGCCGTCCCAACTCTGAAGTTCCTGTCTTCCTGTAGGTAGGTATATTTAAACTCATGCTGCAGGCGTTAAGTTTAGCCAAACCTTAAATGTAAACAAAGATATTGCGAGCGCCGTAAAAACGTATTCTTACCTAAAACCTAGTTGAGTCTATCTCTTTCCGGGATGTATGTTAAAGTGTGTAAGGCCCCTTTACCCTGCATGCAGCTGCCTGTACTCCCTAAATAAAAATAGACACTTTGCCTGGAAAGGTTATGAGGTTATGTTGGACACTGACCTGAATGAAACCTGGGGAATCACCATAATGCTGTTTTTGATTATTACTGTTTTTACATATGTATGCTTCAAAGTCCTCACACTTATTTAACAGAGTAAAACTAAAGAGATAAGAGAGACATATTTTTCATTGTACAGTAGTGATTTCAGCTTAAAGGTCCAGTGTGTAGGAATTTCTCCCATCTAGCGTTGAGATCATATATCGCAATCAACTCTCTCGCACCATGCAGTTCAAAGTACGTATTACAGCTACGGTAGTCTTCACGCTTCAAAAAACGGTCTTTTGCTCTTTTCAATATCCTTTTTCTTTTTCTGGGCGAAGAAGAAGCATCCTTTTCCTGAAATTTGGATTTTGAATACGTGTGGTCCTCCGTGTTTCCTTCTTCAAACTTGCCGGGGCCAGGAAGCGACGATACCCATTAGCAGCATTAGCAGCACCTGTGAGTTTATCATGTGACAGCGAAAACGTGAAAGGCGGAGCAGTATGTCCTGTATGTCCCTTACCAGCTAACGTATTTCAAGATGGCGCATGAATATGGAGCGTCTACCCCAGTTCATGTGAATGCAAATGTAAAATTTCAAGCCAAAAGGAATACTTGGAATTGATGGTGGTGGTAAATATTCATGAAAAAGGACAAGTTTGTGAACTGGCAACACAGATTTTTATAATTAACAACTAAACATGTTACACACTGGACCTTTAAGGTTTGAGGACAATTGTGCTTTGTTTAAAGGCTGAGAAGAGTCTGTGTGACCTTTTTAAGTAAAAATGTTATTAAAAAACATTTACTGGAACATATTCTTAGTATTCGTAATAATTCAAGTTGCTTGTAAACTACACAAATCCACCCTCCTGCTCTCACTTTTCGTAGCAGAAGAACCAATTAGATTACTTCCCAGGTCGAGAGCGGCGCTCCAGCTCCCAGTCATACGTTGGCCGTCCCATCGAACTGGACAAGCTCTTACTGTCAAAGGTTAAAGTTCCTCACACCTTCCTGATCCACTCCTATACCCGACCCACCGTCTGCCAGCACTGTAAGAAGCTGCTGAAAGGCCTCTTCAGACAGGGCCTGCAATGTAAAGGTGAGCATCTTTTGTTTTTTTTACCAACAAGGTGTCAAATTTTGGACTCTAACCTGCTATGCCCTAATGGCTGCTTTCCTTCCTTCTTTCTACCTCAGATTGTAAATTTAACTGCCATAAACGATGTGCTCCTAAAGTGCCAAACAACTGTCTGGGAGAAGTTTCCAAAAATGGAGGCAAGTTTCAAAACACACACACACACACACACACACACACACACACACACACACACACACACACACGCATGCTTCAACCAAATGTCAATGTCCTCACTGTGATAGTCTACAATGTTGATCCTCACATCTACAGAAAAACGAACACAAACTTCAGATCCAGGTGTATGTTTGTTTCGTAGAGCTCCTGAGCCCGGGGGCAGAGTCAGACGTCGCCCTGGTGGAAGGTTGCCTCGACGACCACGATGTTGACAGAGGTGGCGGCCTGTTGGACGACATGGACGAAGCGCTGACATCAGAGGGGGGTCTCCTGCTGGAGGCGGGCAACAGTGACCCCGACATGCACGACCCCGACCTGGACGAGTCCAACCGGGCCATCAGGTACAGAAACACACACACACACACACGCATACATACATATATACATACATACACACAGAGACACACACACGCACACACGCACACACGCACATATACACACAGACAGACACACGCACACACACACACTCACAGAGACACAGATACACACAGAGAGACACACATACACACACACACACACACACACACACACACACACACACACACACACACACACACACACACACACACACAGAGACACACACACACAAACACAGGGGTTGATGCATATACTGTATAAGTGAAGCCAAAACATCTGGATCGCCCCCTGGTGGCTGGCTGTAGTATTGAGCATAAACCCCGCCCCCTCCAAAATAAAAAGCACACGTTCTTAAACTCCGTTCTCTAACCTAACAACCTTTGAGCTAGTGAGCTACACGCTGAAAATGTCAAGTTTTGAAGCATATTTGGATGAAGCAACAAGACAGCCCTGCTTGGTTCTTTCAGGGAATGATTGTAAAGATTTACTAACAATATGTTGAGGTAATTTCCTCTCTAACTGGGACATTTTGGGACTGATTGGTGGGATTGCTGTGGACCAAGTACACACGGAGACACACTGGTAAGAGCCAATGAGGTTTAACCATGTATCAGCTAATTTAAATAGCTCACGTTACTGTATCATGTCAACAGTTAACTTAATTTAATATTGGATGAGGAGTTTTCTTTTGCGGGGTGCAAATGTTCCACCAAAACAAGTTCCTTCTTGAGACTATTTAGCAGAGCCGCTGTCGCTGCATCCGGAGCTTAGCACAGCCCAAGATGATTGGGATTCATTTAAAGAAATGCAAACAAGAGAGCATTTCTTTTTCTCCTATCCCAGAATGTATGTATGGAGCTAAAACAGTCTCAATAAAGATAAATGCACACACTACATTCACATATGCACACACAGGATTCATACATGCACAAACATGATTCATAAATACACACACAGGATACACAAATGCACACAAAATTCACACACACAAAATCTAAAAAGCACAGAAGATTTAGAAATGCACACAAAATTCAGAAATGCACACACAATTCAGAAATGCAAACAAAATTTACAAATGCACACAAGATTCAGAAATTTCTGTATTGTGTGTGCATCTGTGAATTTTGTGTGCATTTGTGAATTTTGTGTGCATTTGTGAATCTTCTGTGCTTTTTAAATTTTGTGTGTGTGTGTGAATTTTGTGAGCATTTGTCTATCCTGTGTGTGTATTTATGAATCATGTGTGTGCATGTATGAATCCTGTGTGTGTATTTATGAATCATGTGTGTGCATGTATGAATCCTGTGTGTGTATTTATGAATCATGTGTGTGCATGTATGAATCCTGTGTGTGGGCATATGTGAACGTAGTGTGTGCATTTATCTTTATTGAGACTCTTTTAGCTCCATATTTATGCGGTGTAGTCAGACTTTACTCCACAGCGCTGTAGAGACAGAGCTGGAAATGCGAGACTACCTTGCGATTGGTTCGGGCGAGCAAAATCACAAGATGTCTGCGCCCGTATCAGGGTTATTTTGGCTTCACTTTTGTACAGTACAAGGGGAGTAAGTGGCGATGCAGCTTCCATCTTTATATACAGTCTGTGCACACGCATTTAGAAACAAACATAGAGATGTGAGATTGAGCTTTGTCCCGCCCCCTATAGCCCATCCACCAGTAACAACATCCCTCTGATGCGAGTGGTTCAGTCCGTCAAAAACACAAAGAGGAAGACCAGCAATGTGATGAAGGAAGGCTGGATGGTCCACTACACCAGCAAGGACACTCTGGTACTACACCTGTCTGATTCACCTGTTTCTCTGTTCGTTCGTCACTGTGATTATTTTTTAGGGATGCGCTGAATCCGAATACTGAATCCTCTTCCCATCCTCAGTCCATTAACACAGTAAACACATTCATGAAGTAAACAATGATGCACAACTCGTATTCTTTCAGATGTTTCATACCAAATGTTGTTAGCGGCCATGTTGTGTATTGTTTAGGGTCCTTGCCACCACGAGACAAATCGGCGTTGTAAATTGAACATGTAGCCTGACTTGAATGACCTTCTTTTGACTGAAAGTTCTGCCAAACAACACTTTTTCTGCTCACCAGTTCCATTTTCACTTTCTCACAGCCGACTGCATTGAACGCTCCACCTTTGTAAACACCTTCCTGTAATCAACGGCGCCGTCGTTACGTTGACCAGCGTAGCGCGCCTAGTGGAGGCGTAGGGTTCGGTTCGGTGGTAAAAAAAATTCTAAGGTTCGGCAGAAACCTAACCCGTCAACAAGCCCAATATTCAGCCGGATCTGAAGCCAAATCCTGGATTTAGTGCTTCCCTGATGTTTTTAATATTTAACCAAATGCCTCTTGCAGACAAAAAAACTGCTGTGATTTTAGTTACTTAAACCCCAAACAACACTTTTTATTTGATTAATTTTAAGGCTTGCTTTTAGTTTAAATACCGAGCTTAAATTAAAGAGAAGTGAAGATTTGCAGACCACTTATTTCTTTAATTATCTCATTGGTTGTTGTTTTCTTTTGATATCTTTTGTTATAGGAGAAGAAATAAATGTGCAGATGATTTAATGTGACATGAAACATTGTTAGACAGAAATATTACGTTTCATTTTAGGAACTTGGGGCTAGATTTATCAAGCCGTTTGATTGGTCGCAAAGATGGACGTAACCGATGCAGGATTTTTACAAACAGGGCGCACTTGGGTAAAATGGCAGATTGCCTGCCACATGAGCGAGAAGAGACAAGTTGCTCTTTCAATATGCGTTTGTGGGAGGGTCATGGGGAAAGTGGGAGTTCCACCCAAAAAGGTGGGAGGATACGCGTAAAGTGCGCCTAATTATAAATTTCCGTGGTATTTACAAAGACTGTCAGTAAGAGCGGGGCAAATTCTATTCTGCGGGGGAAATTCTCCGCCTCTTAAAAGCAGGTCTAAACCAGCCGCAGTCGGGTTTCCTCGTAGGCATATATGCTGCTGGTGAAACGGCAGCAGTAATCCGAGCAAGACAAAAACATAGGCCAGGCTGAAAATATTTTTAACACAAGGATCACGCTTTGTCTGTGGAGTGAACACAAAATCATTAAGCGTTACAGATTAAGCAGCCATGTAATATTAGAGTTACTAGAAGAAATCAAAGGTGACATTGAATCTCCGACTCAGCGTTCACATCCCATCCAGCAGTTGTTAAACTCCTCGCTACATTACAAATATTGGCATTAGGATAATTTCAATAGCATACCATTAGCAGTGGGAATATCTCAGTCTGCACTCAGCCGTATCATAGCAACAGTACCGCTTTGCTACAGCACAATTTATGGTCTAGTGGGAGGAGAAAGACGCTGATTACCTGATGAGTGTCAGGTTTGATAAATACTACGCAAAATGTGGAAGCATAGCGTGCGCTATTACCAAACTCGCATAAACATACTGCGCTAGTGTTAGTAAATGAGGCCCCTAGTTTTTTTAAACAGTTGTTGCTACTTGGCATCTTTCAGCTCTCTGTGAAATTTGAAATAAATGTAATGTCTCTGTGTCAACTTTCCTTTTACCTTTTCTGTTTTTCCTTCCACTCCTTGCATCTCTCCTCCCCTGCTATCTTGTCTAACTTCCTATTTTTCCTTTCCTCCGCTTTAACTCTGTTTCAGAGGAAGAGACATTACTGGCGGCTAGACAGCAAATGCATCACGATGTTTCAGAATGACACAGGAAGTAAATACTTCAAGGTAAGAGGAGCTCAGTCACTGTCTTCTTGATCTCTGCTTTTTACTGAAATATGTTAAAGGACAATTCCAGTGTGACAGGAGGAAACTCTCAGCATCCTTTTACTTCAAGCAATGCACAAATCTTCTCGCATCTTCTGCAAGTCTATTTTCAAACTGGTTCATCCTGGAGGTGAGTAGAAAGTAGGTTTGGGTATCATTTAGAGTTTTTCCGATACCAGTGTTAAATCGATACTTTCAAGCTACATTTACATCACTACGTTTTGGTTTTAAGCGTTAGGGCTCCTGTACACTGGCTGCGTGGCGTGAGCGTGGCGTTTCTTTTACGTGTCAGCTGCGTGGCGTTTTCTGTCTTACACACCAGAAACGTGTCTGCCGCTGCTGCTAGCCTTGTCTGTACACATGTATCTTTCACAAAACATAAATATATACTGTTGTGATTACAGCAAAAACAACGTCGGCAGTATTGACAGCAAAATAGGCTACAGAATATTTGGTTCTGTATTGACAATATTTGAAAATCGATTTTTTAAATTACATTTATTTATTTTAATTATTTTAAATTACATTTATATCTGCATTTATGTCAAAACCTCGAGACTTTCAAACATCAACATGTCACTTACAGGGCTTAAAGTGAAAAACAATCCTGTGCCTTAAACCTTTTGGAGCAGGGGGGTTGTCACCCCCACAGTGTAATGTTTCAATATGCTCTCATTACATTTAATTTGACTGGCAAAATTTTGTTAAAGTCCTTCTTACATTACACAATAATAAAAGTCATAATTTTTAAGAAGTAAAAAGTTTTGGATCCATTTTTACTTCTTCCATCCATATATTAAATTAAGAGTCAATGTAGATGTACATATTGCAATAATATCATAATCCTACAATGAATCATTGTGAAAACAGAACTTTCTAGATGTTGGGTTGTTACTTTGGCCAGGTCATCATCAAAAAAGCGAATTATTACATTCATGATTTTGTCCATGTTGACATTAGCTGTTCTTCATGTACATTTATTAAAAACTTGGCATTGCTTATCTTTTCATGTAGCTAGACGTCTAAACTCTAGGACAAGGCCGTTATGTTTAATAACTGTAAACTCTGGGACAAGGCCATTATGTTTAATAACTGCCATGCTGATTCCAAACAGACAGCTTTATCAAGGTAGTTTGGGCTTCAGATAGCTTTTACACAGTGGCCACCGTTAATGACAAATCGTGTTCCGCTATGAACGTGCACAGACGTATTGTTTGTATCACAAGCACGGTTGGTCAGTGAAGGCGCAGTCGCAGCGGTAACGGTCGTTGCCGGTAATGTACTCGTATGACAGAGTGCACGGACCGAAGCTTTGTGACTAGCCTTAGCCATATATAGCTACACTAGCAAGCACTTTACCGTCTCCACCCGTTTCCTCTTGTCCTCTATTCATGCCCAGCGCCATTTGTTTTAATCTCCTTTGTCAACTAAAGCTGTATCTACATGCTCCAAGTTTGATAAATATTGCCTCCATTTTTTTAGCCGCGTTACCACGGAGACCGCACCGCACTCTCGCTTTTCGGCATAGACCCGCCCTACTTTGCATCTGATTGCCTAGAACTCGTTTCATTGGTAGGTGGAAGTTCGATGATTGGTTAAACCCAGCGCATCAAAAACAAATCCCAATATATTTATTGTTCTGAAATAGTCATACGGCAGAAATCTGGCACCAGGCCCGAGTACTTTAAGCCCTTCGTTAGTTAGAGCTGCGTTCCTCTCATATGATTGGTAGGTGAAATCAATTGACTTGAAAATATTAAACCGCATGCAAGTTCCCAATTCTTTTTATTTATTATTTTTCCTCACTGCCGCACGCCGGAGATCCGGCACGGTGCTGGAATACTTTAAGCCCTGCATTTATTGAATGTATTTCTGTCAAAATGACATAAACATATTTTTCTATTCTATTTTGCCTGGAAACGCTTCCAACACGCTTGCGTGTGGCGTGAAAAATAGGCGGCAGTTCTATTTCTAGCAAGCACACGTTTTCGCAGACGTGCGTCACACAGGCAGTGTGCAAGCTCTAACTTGTTAACATGGGAGCCCAAATAAAAACAGCCACAGTTTTTAGCAAAAAGCGATCTTCGTGCACACGTGTTTATATCTCCAGTGGAAAAAAGTATCTCTGTTTAAACTAACATGCCCAAACCAATCCCATCTGTGGTTTTATTTCTCCGACAACGACAGGCAGTGACCATATAGTTTATGTCTCTAGCTGCAGACTGTTGGACGTCCTGGTGTTGGAATCCTCTCCAGTGAAATACAGTCACACTTTACACCGTTTATCTGTTTGTGTTTAATGCAGCTTCTAGCCAAAGGTAGGCTAACGTTACTTGCTGCCAAGTATGTTTTGGAGACTCAGAGAGCAGCTACTAGATTACAGTAAAGTGAGTTATTGTTATTAGTTACTTTCCACCTGTGGGGCCGGTAGATACCTATCGTTAAGGCACCGGTAATGTATTGGCACCGGGTCTCGGTACCCAACCCTAACAGAAAGATGGAGAGATGATTGATGTCGACGTTTTCATATCCTGAATTTGGCTTCACAAAAATGTATCATATATGTCAAATATAATAAGCGTGCGTGTGTGTGTGTGTGTGTGTGTGTGTGTGTGTGTGTGTGTGTGTGTGTGTGTGTGTGTGTGTGTGTGTGTGTACTTCGTTACCATATGTAAGGGTTAATGCCCGAAGAATCAGGAATCAATGTCCAATTAAGCGTTGCACCACCAAAACGTTTATGTAAAGAATAACATGTCTGTCTTCCTCTTCCGTCTGCAGGAGATCCCTCTGTCGGAGATGTTATCTCTGGAACCGGCTCAAAACTTTTCTCTGCTTGCTGACGGAGCCAATCTTCACTGCTTTGAGATCGCCACAGCATCCCTGGTTTACTACGTCGGAGAGCAGCTGCAGAGATCTGAATCATCTGGGACCGGCAGCAGCAGCAATCTGGTGAATCATATTACGTTTTTCTCACAAATAGCAGCTACAAAAGCTTGATCTACTTCTGACAACTCTCTATGTCCTGTGGAGAAAGACGTACTCAGCTCTTTCCTTTTCTTCAGCCGGGTGTTCCCACTGATTTCCACAAACGATTTCATTCAGATTCACAAGGTCCCGATTCAATAACATTACCGATTAGTTTCCGATTCACTGTTGGTTTGGGGATATTTCAGTTTAAAAAACAATTTCACTCGGAAGCGTCGGTCCTATTTCTAGCATGTACGTGTTTTCGGCGCGGCTCGAGTCGCGCCTGAGACGTGCGTGTCACACAGGCAGTGTGTAAACTCTAACCTGTTAACATGGGAGCCGAAATTAAAACGGACACGCCACGCAGCTGACATGCTCACGCCACGCAGGCAGAGTGCAGGAGGCCTTTGAGTACGGGTGGGTGTGTTGAGAGCAGTGAGGTAGAGAGGAGCGAGGTTGTGAATGGCCTTGAAGGTGAGAAGCAGGATCTTGTAATCAATGCGGTATTTATAAATCAATATTAAATCATTCAAATGATTCAATGAGTCATTTTAAATTGGAAAATTGTTTTTTTTTAACCCGGCCCCACTGTCAAATGCAGTAAAAAGTTAAAAGCAAGTTAATCCCGGATGACTTGTACTGCTCTTATTCTGACGGTTTCTACTGACTGTTTTCAGATTAGCGGGGTTGGGCAGGACGTGGCTCGGATGTGGGAGATGGCCATCCAGCACGCTCTGATGCCGGCCGTCTCTACAGGAGTCTCCCACAGCTCTCACCGCAGCGGACACAGTAAGAGCTAAGACTACATTAACATTGCTATATTTTGGTTTGAAAAGGAATATCTTCTACTGCGTTTGACCCTCTCATTCCCCCTGCTCTGGCATTTCCCCCTCTCATTCCCCCTGCTCTGGCGTTTCCCCCTCTCATTCCCCCTGCTCTGGCATTTCCCACTCTCATTCCCCCTGCTCTGGCATTTCCCCCTCTCATTCCCCCTTTTCTGGAGTTTCCCCCTCTCATTCCCCCTGCTCTGGCATATCCCCCTCTCATTCCCCCTGCTCTGGCATTTCCACCTCTCATTCCCCCTGCTCTGGCATATCCCCCTCTCATTCCCCCTGCTCTGGTGTTTCCCCCTCTCATTCCCCCTGCTCTGGCGTTTCCCCTTCTCATTCCCCCTGCTCTGGCGTTTCCCCTTCTCATTCTCCCTGCTCTGGCGTTTCCCCCTCTCATTCCCCCTGCTCTGGCTTTTCCCTCTCTCATTCCCCCTGCTCTGGCATTTCCACCTCTCATTCCCCCTGCTCTGGCATATCCCCCTCTCATTCCCCCTGCTCTGGTGTTTCCCCCTCTCATTCCCCCTGCTCTGGCGTTTCCCCATCTCATTCCCCCTGCTCTGGTGTTTCCCCCTCTCATTCCCCCTGCTCTGGCATATCCCCCTCTCATTCCCCCTGCTCTGGCATTTCCACCTCTCATTCCCCCTGCTCTGGCATATCCCCCTCTCATTCCCCCTGCTCTGGTGTTTCCCCCTCTCATTCCCCCTGCTCTGGCGTTTCCCCTTCTCATTCCCCCTGCTCTGGCGTTTCCCCTTCTCATTCTCCCTGCTCTGGCGTTTCCCCCTCTCATTCCCCCTGCTCTGGCTTTTCCCTCTCTCATTCCCCCTGCTCTGGCATTTCCACCTCTCATTCCCCCTGCTCTGGCATATCCCCCTCTCATTCCCCCTGCTCTGGTGTTTCCCCCTCTCATTCCCCCTGCTCTGGCGTTTCCCCATCTCATTCCCCCTGCTCTGGTGTTTCCCCCTCTCATTCCCCCTGCTCTGGTGTTTCCCCCTCTCATTCCCCCTGCTCTGGTGTTTCCCCCTCTCATTCCCCCTGCTCTGGTGTTTCCCCCTCTCATTCTCCCTGCTCTGGCGTTTCCCCTTCTCATTCTCCCTGCTCTGGCGTTTCCCCCTCTCATTCCCCCTGCTCTGGCTTTTCCCCCTCTCATTTCCCCTGCTCTGGCGACAGGACACGCTCTACTTCTGTCCGTGTGTTGACAGAATCTATTTGAAATGAAATTGGACGTAAATGTCATTTTAGTGGTATTATGCCGCCTGTGATAGGACACATTTCCAGCTCCAGGTATTAATGTTCTAACGCTGCAGACTCTCAGATCCCCTCAGGGCCGTCGACTCCCACACAAGAAAACCTATCAGAGATATTTCAGTTCTGGCTGACGTCAAACTGATCATGACTAATGCTTCACTGTTGCTCTCAGTGCCTTCTCTGACTCTGTGTGTGTGTATGTGTTCACCTGCGGGGAATGTACACGGAAATAAAACCACCAGAAGGCTTCAGATTTAGAAGATCTAAGACAGAGTGTATATATAATATTATATAGACAGAGTTCACATACTTTAACAAAAAGCTACTGGCAACAGCACTTTTGTTTCCCTGCAGTTTTAACTTTGATCATGTTTGTGTCTCATCAACAGAGGAGATTTCCATCAGCATTTCCGTCTCTAACTGCCAGATCCAGGAGAATGTGGTGAGAAAACACACACAGAGACACACACACACACACACACACACACACACACACACACACACACACACACACACACACACACACACACGCTTCAACCAAATGTTAATGTCCTCACTGTGATGGTCTACAATGTTGATCCTCACATGTACAGAAAAACGAACACTCATCCCGACAAATTGTTCCCCCGTCTCCCACTGAACTCCATAACAATATAAAATAAGTATTTATTTAGCAGACAAACAGTTGCAGTTTTGTAGTTTTTCTTAAACAGTCAACAACATCTGGAAACTTGTTGATGTTTTTTTTTAAATATTGATGACTGAAAAATTCAGGAGATTAGAAAAAAGTTGATGATGGAAGTGATGCAAATTGTCAACGTATATACATATGTTCATTTTTGTCCCTTTATTCTCAGCGTTTTTGTCTCTCTTATTGCTTTTGTCGCCATTTTTGTTGCTTCTTTCAATGTTTTTGTCGCATTTTTTCTACATTTCTTGTTTTCAACGTCCCTATTTGACTATGAGATGAAGTAGCTCATATTTATTCATGTATATGTGAAGACTCGAAAGGACGCGTCACAGAGTTTCCCTGATCAGGACGATGTGCATCAGACGCTCATGTTTACATCCTAAAGATTTATATGAAAATTTACATACAGATTTACATAAAGATTTACATGAACTGTCTGCAAACTATTCATGCAAAAACCGCAGAGAACATCCAGTCCCATTTCCGTGCACCTTCGTCTCCAAGGTGAGCACGTCTTTCAAGCACCTCGAATGGAGATTACTGTGATTACTCACTCAGCCATACGGTTTCCATGGCAGCGGATGGTAATTAGGCAGCGCGGCTCGGGGAAAGGGGGGTTTATAATATTGTATTTCTGTCGTCTTTTGCTTGAGGTGTGATATTAGGCTGTCAGCTAACGGGGGAGAAAAGGGGAGACGTGATTGCAGACAAGGAGAAAATATTTAGCAGTTTTGGTGTCAAAGCTGTGGCAGATCACTGACGCCGTGCGGTTACACGCAGTGGGCTCGCCACCACAAAAAGCACAAGAAGCTTGTCTGAAAAACTCCGCCAGCAGGTGATGAATTGATGCCGTTTTGCTTTTTTGTTGGACCCACTTTCTGTCACATGGCCACGCCTTCCTGCACTTCACTTACAACAGCTTTCCATCAAATCAACTCAGGAGCTTTCAGAACTTTTCAGAGCCGATGGCTTTGGGTTGGGGAAAGAAACTAAGTACATCTACTCAAGGACTGTGCTTAAAGGAGAACTCTGGCCAATCTTTACGTTAATCTTGCTAAATATAACTATGCAAGACCTGTCTATAGCAAAAACAGTTAGCGCAACAGCAGCTACATAGACGGAGCTGCTGCAGCTAATGCCCACCGCTCCCACTTAGCTAAACGGCAGTTATGGGGGCATAAATGAAATGGTGCCTTTGTGTATCTTAACAGACACAAAATGCAATTAAAATGTCTGTGTAACATGAACAGGGCCCTTACATGACAACAAGATGCATTTTCAACATTCACCTACCCTGTTAGCTGCTAGCTAGCTAGCTGTCGTCTGGGACGAGAGAGCGTTCAGTCAGGCTTCAGTAATAATCATCATACAACAGTCCCGTGTGTATTTGTAGCATATATATGGATATATATATGATATATATCCGTTTTGTGTGTGATCCATCTGGCGTTGGAGAGTAGTATTCTGCCGACAACAATCACGAGAGCGCCCGCTGGTCTGGAGGATGTCCTCCGGAGGACCGGTGATGCCTTCGCGGCACAACACTCACATGAACACCACCAGTTGCCCGAAATGCGTGATCTTGGAGCAGCTGCTTCATCTCCCTGTTGCCCCTCTGTCTGTCTGGTTCTTTCCAACTCTTGTGAGGCCAGTTCTTCGTCTGTATACTCGGGTTCGAATAAATAAGGACGACCATCAAACTCAAAAGCCTCTTCCATATGTTCAATATCTTCGATATTCTCCATAGTTACGTTACTCCAAGCTTCTTCCCTTGTGAACACCTCCGCTCTTCACGCTACACTGTACTCTCCTCAACCTATACTATTTATCTTGCTACAACTGAATTCACACGGGACTTCAGCACGAGACTGCCGCTAGCCGTCTGTTAGTGTTTTACTGAACAAGGCACAGGTGTAATTCTGCCCGTTTCCATGTAGTTACATAGTCAATAATATGCTCAAATTGAGCACTCAAATACAGCGCTCAGTTACCTATTTTTGAGGGGAAATAAACAAACATTGCCGCGAATGCATCACTGGTCCTCAGGAGAATAGCCACGACCAGCGGGCGCTCTCGCGATTGTTGTCGGCGCGGCAAGCGAGGACTGCGGGCAGGAAGCAGAAGCACGGCCGCCGGTCAGACACTACTACAACGATCCCCACGGCAGAGAATACTACTCTCCAATGCCAGATGGATCGCACACAAAATGGATATATATCATATATATCCATATATATATACGTGCTACAAATACACATGGGACTGTTGCATGATGATTATTACTGAAGCCTGACTGAACACTCTCTCATCCCAGACGACAGCTAGCTAGCTAGCAGCTAACAGGTGGATGTTGAAAATGCATCTTATTGTAATGTAAGGGCCATGTACATATTACACAGACATTTTAGTTGCATTTTGTGTCCTTTAAGATACACAAAGGCACTATTTCATGTATGCCCCCATAACTGCCGTTTAGCTAAGTGGGAGCGGTGGGCATTAGCTGGGCGTCTATGTCGTCTATGTAGCTGCTGTTGCGCTAACTGTTTTTGCTATAGACAGGTCTTGCATAGTTATATTTAGCAAGATTAACGTAAAAATTGGCCGGAGTTCTCCTTTAAGAGTCATTTCTGGGGGCGTTTACACACTGTGGTCCCTTAGGGTCCTATCTTGCGCAGCACGGCTCAAAGCCCGACCCAAGTGTCTTTGCTAGTTTAAGACCGACGCAGTTGTCAGTTTCCCATCTGTGCGCCCATGGACGTGCTGGTCTTACAGGGAGGTGTGTTCAGGTGCATTCTGGGCGTGCTGGTCTTACAGGGAGGTGTGTTCGGGTGCATTCTGGGCGTGCTGGTCTTACAGGGAGGTGTGTTCAGGTGCATTCTGGGTGTGCTGGTCTTACAGGGAGGTGTGTTCAGGTGCATTCTGGGCGTGCTGGTCTTACAGGGAGGTGTGTTCAGGTGCATTCTGGGTGTGCTGGTCTTACAGGAAGGTGTGTTCAGGTGCATTCTGGGCGTGCTGGTCTTACAGGGAGGTGTGTTCAGGTGCATTCTGGGAGTATTGCTATCTTAAGGCAGTGGGAAGTGATCTCACCATTGACCAACAAAAACCTGGTCTAAAGTCAATAACGCAGCATTTCATTGTTATTTTAACAGCACATTAGTAAAATGCTCCTCGGCTCGTGCACAGCACGTGCACACTATGCTTGTTACATACACAGGGACACACAGCAGCACACACACATGCTGAAGATTACAAATAAAAATATTACGGTGTAAATCCTGGCGGGAGCAAGAAAGTAAATATTGGAAGAAGGTCCTGTGTTCTGGACGTCTCTATGGTCAAACCAGCTAATTTCTTGATCGTAACAAAACAAAACATGCATGAATTCATGCCAAAACACTTATGCACTTCAATATCCAATGGAGAGTAATCTCAAAATGAAAAAGCACAATATGGTGTTAACATAAAATACAGTGCTTTCAAACCAGAGAGCGAAGTTCACTTTACGGTGAAAACAAAATACTTTCACCCAGGAAACGCTCGTTCGTTCCTCGGGAGTGTTTTCAGCCAAACCACCATCTTTTTCCTAAACTTAACGAGTCGTTTTGGTGCCTAAACTTGACTGTCATTTCCGCCTGACGCTCACTTTTTCTGGCTAAATTCCACTAGCATTGATCACTTTTTTGGTTTGTTTTTGATTTCTTTATTTAAAAGGGACAACGCACATTAATCAACATGAGTACAGAGTCCAACATGTAAATGTTCCAGATTTATCCATACAGGCTAATTTTCATCTGCAGTTCCTAGCAGGTTGATGGCTTAAAACAATAGATATGCTACAGCAGCACAACAAATACACACAAAACAAGAAAGACAAAGGCATAGGACAAGTAATATGACACAACCACTATTCCAGATCAGGACAACTGGCAGGTTGATGGCATGAGTAAAACATCACACAAGTAGCATCCACAGTAGACACAGGTAAAAGTGCATAGACACACATTAAAACCATCAACAACACATAAGCACACACAGAGACACTAGTGTAGTGCTAAGACAAGCACATTATTCTGGATTATGACAGCATATTTGATTAGTCAATAACCAATGTTTTATGGAATGGGAGAAGGATTTGATAGATGTGATGCTCCTTAGTTCTGTGGGTATGGTATACTTTGAGGGGGGGGGGGGGGGGGGGGGGGGGTAGAGACCACTGGGGATAAAAAACAGTTTTCTCCAACTCTTCTCCATGTTTTAGCAATTTTTTTTTTTTGTGTGCATTTTACTCTTTATTGAATCATGTTGAATGATTGATTTATTTATCCTAAATAATTGTTGTTCTGTTTCTCAGGATATCAACTCTGTGTATCAGATCTTCCCAGACGAAGTTCTTGGCTCCGGACAGTTTGGCATCGTCTACGGAGGTAAAAACATACAAACATTTAAAGCTGCAGTAACTGATTCTCTCTTGGACACTTTGGGGAACCTAAGTGAGATTTTGTCCATAGATTTAACGTTGTTTGAGCAAAGTCATAATGTTTAGATGTATAGATTGCTAGTTACTGTCATCTGAGAGTAATTAGTTACAGTATATTACAATCATAGAAATAAAATGGATGGAAAGGCCACTGAACTGTTTCCAGTGGTCATTTGATTGTACACAACAAAATGGCGATTGTTGTAAGTTGTCATAAGACAACAAGCGGTCAGTGGGGCCGTAAACTCTGTGCATCTCGCTGCGAGGAGAGCCGCCGATGCAGCTCGGGAGATGTTCTCTGGAGTTGCAGAGAGTGAGAAGGGCAAGTCCCATGCAAATAGGGCTTTAGTTTATTAAATAAAATATATTATTGTGTTATCGTAGAGTGTGTTTACAATGTTAATGTTTTATGGGTTTTCATGCAGGTAAACACAGAAAGTCCGGCCGAGACGTCGCCATCAAGATCATCGACAAACTTCGCTTCCCCACCAAACAGGAGAGTCAGCTGCGCAACGAGGTGGCCATCCTGCAGGTACACGCACGCACAGACACACACAGACACACACACGCCCGCACGTACGAATGCACGCACACACATGCACGGACACACACACACACACACAAACACACACACACAACACACACACACGCACACACATGGGCGCACATACACACATACACACACAAACACAGACATGCACAGACACACACACGCACACACACACACGCACGCACGCACACACACACACACACACACACACACACACACACACACACACACACACACACACACACACACACACAGCAGTGCTGCTGCCAGTGATGAGACTTCCTGTCGTGAACGACTTCATTACCGTGGCAACACTGTAGGGGTGTGACATCCCGTAATATTCCAGCGCTGCTCAACCTTCACCACACACCTGCACAGAAAAACACTGCTCACATCACGTCATGTCTGTTCCGTTAGCGACACTTTTCGGGAATATTATAACTTTGATTTGATTTCTTCAGATTCATTTTACTTCAAAATATTCATTTTTCCACAGCCACATGGGCATAATGTGGTAAAATGTATCTGAAAGCACTCAAACAACACTGATTGATTGATGGTTGAAGTACAATAAGAAGAGAAAGACAAACCTCGTCAGGAAGAGAGAGAATGTCTTTCTGACCAGTTTTCTCAAAACAAGACTATGATTGTCTTAAAAAAGTAGGATATCATCGCTGTCGGACAGAACCTTGTATCTCATGTTATGTTATTTTAATTCATTTTCATGAATCAATGCAATTGGTCCCCCTTTACGTCTGTTTGTGGGTTTTACAAATTTTTTAACCCTCCTGTTGTCCTCGGGTCAAATCTGACCCATTTTCAAAAAGTTTCTATATCAGAAATGTAGCTTTCTTTCAACCACATTTTCGGGTTTCCGCCATCCATTCCAACATACCCCACTCTGACATCGACGTCTAACGTCTAATTATTTTCAAACGTCCCACCACTCCGACAATTTTTTATTTCCATTGTCGGAGTGGTTAGGTTAGGGATTGGCAGCATGTCAGAATAGCGGCATGTAACACAAATGTTCAAAATAAATAACATGGATGGTTCCCTACATGCTGGTCACAAGTTTTATTCAATTTCATAGCAATTTGGAATTTTTTTATATAAAAGAACATTGAAAAATGCTTAAAAAATGTGTGTGTGTGGGGGGTTCTGTCCCCCCCCCCCCACCCCCCCCCCCCCCCCCCCCCCCCCCACACACACACATTTTTTAAGCTTTTTTCAATGTTCTTTTATATAAAAAAATCAAAAGGTGCAGACGAAAACGAAAATTTTGACCCAGAAAAACAAAAAGTGGCATGGTCGAGAGGAAGACAACACAAGGGTTAAACATTGACAAGACGGAGGTCAGAAGCTCATTAAAATGTTTTCAAATTAGCTTTGTTTCCATTCCCTGAAAAGCCAACGGTTTTCGACGTAGAAGGTTTCTGCCCAACAGCGACGATATGATATAATATGGTCACATATGGACATCATCTGACAACTCAAGACAGAATATACTGTACATCCCTCCTCTTCCTCTTCCTCTTCCTCTTCCTCCAGAGTTTGCACCACCCGGGCGTGGTCAACCTGGACTGCATGTTCGAGACGCCGGAGAGAGTGTTTGTCGTCATGGAGAAGCTCCACGGAGACATGCTGGAGATGATCCTGTCCAGTGAGAAAGGACGACTGCCGGAGAGGATCACCAAGTTCATGGTCACACAGGTAACACACACACATGCACACACACACACACACACACACACACACGCACACACACACACACACACACACACACACACACACACACACACACACACACACACACACATACACAAATAATCTGTAGAAAGTTTTTCTCATATATAAGTGTGTGTGTGTGTGTGTGTGTGTGTGTGTGTGTGTGTGTGTGTGTGTGTGTGTGTGTGTGTGTGTGTGTGTGTGTTTCCCCGGCAGATCCTGGTGGCATTGCGTCACCTCCACTTCAAGAACATCGTGCACTGCGATCTGAAACCTGAAAACGTCCTGCTGGCTTCTGCAGACGCATTACCACAGGTAGAGTGTGTGCGTGCGTGTGTGTATGTGTGTGTGTATGTGTGTGTGTATATATATATAATATATATATATATATATTATATATATATATATATATTAAGGGTGCTCCGATCGATCGGCCACCGATCGGTATCGGCCGATAATGGCTTTTAATAGTTCGATCGGTGGTCTCCATAAAGGCCGATCAGATGACGCACTACCACGGATGTATTAAGAGCGCACTACTCCTGAGAACATTTTCAAAATGGCGGCGTCCCTACATTCAGCGGTCTGGCAGTTCTACAAGGTGTCTGAACGGCGCAGAACAGCAGTTGGCCTGCGGGCCTGGCCGCGGAACGAAGACGCTAGGAAGACGGCTACCGCTTTAAAAAGCGGGCTGCCACCGGTGGTGCTCCAGCTAACGTGTTTGTGATTACTCCATTCTGACGCTTCTACTGCCTCTGGAGCACCCGCTGGTGGTCCGCCGACTCATTGCTATCTACGACTATATCTAAGACAATACACTAGCGATTAGCAACGTGTGTACCGAGGAAATACCACGAGGCGGAAAACTCCAAAGACATTTAACACCACCAACCTCATCAGACATTTGAAGGTTAGTCACAGAAAGGAGGATGAGGAGTTTTCAAAGTTAGCTAACGCTAAGGCAGAGCGGAGTCGTGTAGCTAGCAGCTCCTGTTTCCCTGTGTGTGTGTGTGTGTCGGTCCGTGTGTGTGTGTGTCGGTCCGTGTGTGTGTGTGTGTGTCGGTCCGTGTGTGTTGGTCCGTGTGTGTGTGTGTCGGTCCGTGTGTGTGTGAGCCGTGTAGCTAGCAGCTCCGGCGCCGCTCAAACAGCTGTTTCCCCGTGTGTGTGTCGGTGTGTGTGTGTGTGTGTGTGTGTCGTGTGTGTGTGTGCGTGTGTGTGTGTGTGTGTGTGTGTGTGTGTGTGTGTGTGTGTGTGTGTGTGACTGACTGTGTGTGTCTGTGTGTGCTGAAGAAATGTGCAGTGATTGAAAGGACATTTTTTAGATTTTGAGCTAGGACAGAAAGCCAAACAGTTACTGATACATTCTCTAAACATGTGTGACTGTTACGTAATGGCGTAATTTTCAGTTCATAAAAGTGATCGGTGATCGGTGATCGGTATCGGCCGATACGTCTGCCAGCAATCGGTGATCGGTGATCGGCCCCAAAAATCCTGATCGGAGCACCCTTAATATATATATATATATATGTGTGTGTGTGTGTGTGTGTGTGTACTGCGTGTGTGTGTGTGTCTGAATCTCCTCAGTCTTTTAGTTTCTTGTATTCATTTATGGAATTTCAGATTCTGAAAATAAATAATTTTAATATAATTTTTAAATAAACAGTAATTTTATCATGGTAAAACACTTAATTCAAAGTCAACAAAATAACTGCGAGCATTACCTTCTGTGGTTCATATATGAGGCTGTATTTCAAAACAAACCAAGTTTAGTGTAACACAGCTCTGTCGTCTGTCAGGTGAAGCTGTGTGACTTCGGCTTCGCTCGGATCATAGGCGAGAAGTCGTTCCGGCGTTCGGTGGTTGGCACGCCGGCGTACCTCGCTCCCGAGGTCCTGAGAAACAAAGGCTACAACCGCTCTCTGGACATGTGGTCAGTCGGAGTCATCATCTACGTCAGGTAGGGGACTCACACGACGTCCCAGTTTGAATGTCTTTGTTTAGGTCTGATATGTATGTCTCTTTTCATTTCAAGCTTTTTGTCACTTACACTTTGGCTACACTGCACGCGTACCGGGGGATAGGGGTAAGAAACACACCCTGTGGGTTAGGGTTAAGACCCTGACACACCAACCCGACGGCTGACTGTCGGCAGAAAAGACAGTCGGACTGATCAATCTTCCCGAGTTGGTCCAAAAAGTGCCTCGGAACACACTGAAGCGATGCCGACTTCAGCGTACGTACAAAGGTCAGTTAGTCAGGCTCATCCCGCTCGTCATTTCCCGGGTTAGCACTCCACCAATCAGATTGGTCATTGAGTCTGACTGCCCGCCTTCTGATTCAACAAGTCAAATCGGCCCAAATGAAGGCCGACGGCTCCTCCGACAGACGACGGCACAGAACACACCGAACAGACTTGAGTCACCGACCTCGCCAGACTGTCAGACGGACGATTATCGGGTTGGTGTGTCAGGGGCTTTAGGGGTAAGAAGCACACCCTGCTGGTATGGGGTAAGAAACACACCCTGCTGGTTAGGGGTAAGAAACACACCCTGCTGGTTAGGGGTTAGGGGTAAGAAACACACCCTGCTGGTTAGGGTTAGGGGTAAGAAACACACCCTGCTGGTTAGGGGTTAGGGGTAAGAAACACACCCTGCTGGTTAGGGTTAGGGGTAAGAAACACACCCTGCTGGTTAGGGTTAGGGGTAAGAAACACACCCTGCTGGTTAGGGGTAAGAAACACACCCTGCTGGTCAGGGTTAGGGGTAAGAAACACACCCTGCTGGTTAGGGGTAAGAAACACACCCTGCTGGTCAGGGTTAGGGGTAAGAAACACACCCTGCTGGTTAGGGGTAAGAAACACACCCTGCTGGTCAGGGTTAGGGGTAAGAAACACACCCTGCTGGTCAGGGTTAGGGGTAAGAAACACACCCTGCTGGTTAGGGGTTAGGGTTAAGAAACACACCCTGCTGGTCAGGGTTAGGGGTAAGAAACACACCCTGCTGGTCAGGGTTAGGGGTAAGAAACACACCCTGCTGGTTAGGGTTAGGGGTAAGTAACACACCCTGCTGGTTAGGGGTAAGAAACACCCTGCTGGTTAGGGGTAAGAAACACACCCTGCTGGTCAGGGTTAGGGGTAAGAAACACACCCTGCTGGTTAGGGGTTAGGGGTAAAAAACACACCCTGCTGGTCAGGGGTAAGAAACACACCCTGCTGGTCAGGGTTAGGGGTAAGAAACACACCCTGCTGGTTAGGGGTTAGGGGTAAAAAACACACCCTGCTGGTCAGGGTTAGGGGTCAGAAACACACCCTGCTGGTTAGGGGTAAGAAACACACCCTGCTGGTTAGGGGTAAGAAACACACCCTGCTGGTCAGGGTTAGGGGTCAGAAACACACCCTGCTGGTTAGGGGTAAGAAACACACCCTGCTGGTTAGGGGTAAGAAACACACCCTGCTGGTTAGGGTTAGGGGTAAGAAACACACCCTGCTGGTTAGGGGTAAGAAACACACCCTGCTGGTTAGGGGTGAGAAACACACCCTGCTGGTTAGGGGTAAGAAACACACCCTGCTGGTTAGGGTTAGGGGTAAGAAACACACCCTGCTGGTTAGGGGTTCGGGGTAAGAAACACACCCTGCTGGTCAGTGTTAGGGGTAAGAAACACACCCTGCTGGTTAGGGGTTAGGGGTAAGTAACACACCCTGCTGGTTAGGGGTAAGAAACACACCCTGCTGGTTAGGGGTAAGAAACACACCCTGCTGGTTAGGGTTAGGGGTAAGAAACACACCCTGCTGGTTAGGGGTAAGAAACATACCCTGCTGGTCAGGGTTAGGGGTAAGAAACACACCCTGCTGGTCAGGGTTAGTGGTAAGAAACACACCCTGCTGGTTAGGGGTAAGAAACATACCCTGCTGGTCAGGGTTAGGGGTAAGAAACACACCCTGCTGGTCAGGGTTTGGGGTAAGAAACACACCCTGCTGGTCAGGGTTAGGGGTAAGAAACACACCCTGCTGGTCAGGGTTAGTGGTAAGAAACACACCCTGCTGGTCAGGGTTAGGGGTAAGAAACACACCCTGCTGGTTAAGGTTAGGGGTAAGAAACACACCCTGCTGGTTAGGGTTAGTGGTAAGAAACACACCCTGCTGGTTAGGGTTAGGGGTAAGAAACACACCCTGCTGGTTAGGGTTAGGGGTAAGAAACACACCCTGCTGGTTAGGGTTAGGGGTAAGAAACACACCCTGCTGGTTAGGGTTAGGGGTAAGAAACACACCCTGCTGGTTAGGGTTAGGGGTAAGAAACACACCCTGCTGGTTAGGGTTAGGGGTAAGAAACACACCCTGCTGGTTAGGGTTAGGGGTAAGAAACACACCCTGCTGGTTAGGGTGTGCAGCAACACATAGCGCAGGATTGTGTGAGTCACAGCGAGATGCTGAGCTTTTGCTTTGAGATTGTTGTTTTTTCTTTAGTTTTTGGAGCCGGCACAGGGCTGCGAAACATCAGTCTACTGTCAGCTGTTATCAGAGGATGCAGGTTATAGGAAACAAGAAATGAAAACAGAAACTCTCCAAACTAAACCGACACTCATTGATAGTCATCAAGCTGTTTCCTGTATGTCAGTAGTTTAATTTAAAAGAAATATAGACACTGTATGATCCATTTCTATGTAAAAGTGCAGCACACACCTCGTATAAAAATGTATATTAGAAGACTGTCCTATTTTTACGCTTGTAGAGCGGATCTCCGCTCCTCATACGCAGCACTCCTGTGCTGCTCTTTGCCCGTTGTCGCCAGTTTCACGGATTATAGTGGAAACGCAGCGTTGGAGCATCCGCTCCGCAGACGTTACACGTGCAATGTAGCCAGCCCGTTACTCCACTGTTTTTATTATTTTCTTCTTTTAGTTGTAACTTGTGGTCCTCAGCAAATGTTGACCAACAAAAGACAAGAATATTAAACCTAAAAGCAAACTATGAAATCATCACCATTACATAACTGTTAACTGAATTACAGTTTAATTCTGAAATATATTTTCTGTATCTTTTCCTCTGTGCTGCAGTCTCAGCGGGACGTTCCCTTTCAATGAAGACGAAGATATCAACGATCAGATCCAGAACGCTGCCTTCATGTACCCTCCTCATCCCTGGAAGAAGGTTTCCCAGGAAGGTATGTAACATCGCTGCTGAGTGGATCTTACATTTGATCCAAAATCCCCCAAAAAAGAATCAGTTCTTCAAAGCTTGACCTCTGGCTTCACCCAAAAACATAGCCTTGAACATGAAAGCCCCGAAATCACCATCACCAAACCGACCAGACTCTATTCAAATAATCACTACTTTTATCATCTTAAACAGACTTCATTCAAAGTGTACAGAAACTAAATAAAACTATCAAAAGCCGTCTTGGTTCATCTTTCCACTGTTCCAACGGTCCGTGTACTTTTTCGTTCATTCGATTTTCATTTCATATACAGAAATTAAAAAACAAAAAACAAATGGTTATTTGATTTTCGTTTTAAAATATAAAATTTGAAAATTGAAATACAAGTTGTTTTTCCTTTTCATGGTCAAACCGAGATGAGAGAAATTTAAAATATGCTTTAATTTTCATTTTCTATTTCATATAACAAAAAATAAAATCACTCGGAAATAGAAACAAAAAAAAGGCCTGTTTTTTTCATATTCAGAGACCGGATGTTGTCATTTCCAAGGCAACAGCGCCAGTGAGTGTACGATGTGATTTTAGACATGGCGAAAAAAAGTGTGTGTAGAAATCTCTGTGCACATATCACAGGGAAGTGGGGGTGCAAGAGGACTTTCTGCAAGAACTGTGAGGAGATTTTGCGCTGAAAATGGCTCAAACATGATGTGACCATAGACTGTATGGACTCATCTGACTGCACTTCGCAGTGTTATCTGCAGTTGAGGGAAACCTACCCCAACCTCCTGAGCGACTGATGCTCCGTTTTTTTGCACCTCTTTACATAAATATACATAAATATATGGCTATGAAATACATCCTGAAATGAATAAATGAGGCAATACAAATATATAAATTAGTCAATATTAGGCTATATTGTTCAATATCCTAATATATATAGTTCAATATCCTAAATACATATGTTTTACTTTTATTTATTTCAGGGAACTTCATTTATGTGTAACGTTACACATTTATTTCCCTATTTGCACGTTAAATTTAAATTAAGTTTGGTTATCTTACAGACTCAGACTAAAAGCAGCTAGCTAGCCTGGCATAGTGCATCAAACCATATCACTATCTGCCAAAAGAAATAAAACCTTAATACAGCCATGAATAAAACACAAGCTGGGCAGAGTCGTCTGATCCCAGCTGATGTTAGCTAGTGCAGGTCACACTAGCTTCACACACGGACCAGAATCAGTCAGCACCGGGGACCCGGGTCACAACCTGTGGTCACAACCATAGACATAATAAATGTCTATGTCTAAATTACGTCTATGGTGACAACGGGCTGATGGCTAGCTGCTCGCTTGCTGCTAGAAAACGGCAGCAGCTAATTAGACCCAGAGCACCGGAGGTCTGATCCCAGCTGGCGCTCTTGCAGTGGAAATGACAACATCCGGTCTCTGAATATGAAAAAAACAGGCCTTTTTTCGTTTCTATATCTTCGACTGATTTTATTTTTTTGTTATATGAAATAGAAAATGAAAATTAAAGCATATTTTAAATTTCTCTCATCCACTTTTGACCATGAAAAGGAAAAAACTTTGTATTTTAAAACGAAAATCAAATAACCATTTGTTTCTTGTTTGTTAATTTCTGTATATGAAATGAAAATCGAATAAACGAAAAAGACAAAATATAAATTCACTCGGAAATAGAAACGAAAAAATGTTTTTTTCATATTCAGCCCGGATGTTATTATTTCCAAGGCAAAAGTGCCAGCTGGGATCAGCTAACTGTCTATGATTGTGACCCAGGTCCCCGGTGCTGACTGATTCTGGTCCGTGTGTGAAGCTAGTGTGACCTGCACTAGCTAACATTAGCTGGGTATGAGACGACTCTGCCCAGCTCGTGTTTTATTCATGGGTGTATTAAGGTTGTATTTCTTTTGGCAGATATATATATATATATATATATATATATATAGTGATATGGTTTGATGCACTATGCCAGGGAGGCTAGCTGCTTTTAGTCTGAGTCTGTAAGATAACCAAACTTAATTTAAATATAATGTGCAAATAGGGAAATAAATGAGTAACGTTACATATAAAATAAAGTCCCCTGAAATAAATAAAAGTACAATATATGTATTTAGGCTATTTAACTATATTGACTAATTTATATCTTTATATGTATTGCCTCATTTATTCATTTCAGGATGTATTTCACAGCCATATTTATGTATGTAAAGAGGGGCCAAAAAACAGAGGATCAGTCGCTCAGGAAGTTGGGATAGGTTTCCCTCAACTGCAGATTTACCGTGCATTCAAGGACATCGGAAAAACATTTTTCCCAGTGAAAACAACATCATTCACATCACTTCCTGTGAGAATCAGAGGTGGGAAACTCAGGCTAGATTTTGCTAACAGAGTTTCCCAGTTGGTGACACGTTGTAGACAACTGACGTTTGATGTAGGCGACTTTGGTTCACTGAAAATATTCCAATGACAATAAACTGTTTATTGTGAACAAACGCCTCTGCCAAGAAACATACACAGACGTAACATGTTTCAAATTATTCATAAATAGGCCTATGTATAAAAAAACAAAACAAGCACCTGTCTATGTGCTGTTTGTATGCTCGCATAAGAAAACAGCAGCAAATCTTTGTTATTGTGGCCTCCATGTTTTTCACACACCTGATGCTCTTGGCTACGCCCAGCAGTTGGTGGCTGTCATGCAACAAGTTGTTATGCCAAATGCCAATTTAACAGAAGAAGAAGAACACACATCCCAACCATGTGAACACTGGCAGTCGGAAAAACAACGTAATCACGGGGGCGGTCCCTGTTATTCCCAGGTGGCATGAACGCACCATCAGACACTGCGAAGCCGATGCTGCTAACTTCAGCGTGGAGTCAGATGAGTCCATGCAGTCTATGGTCACATCATGTTTGAGCCATTTACAGCGCAAAATCTCCTCACATTTCTTGCAGAAAGTCCTCTTGCACCCCCACTTCCCTGTGATATGCGCACAGAGATTTCTACACATGACAGGCCTTTTTTTAGCCATGTCTAAAATCACATCAGAGTAGGAACCCAAAGCCATTGTAGCATGTGCTGATAGCAACACTGGTACACTGGTGCTGTTGCCTTGGAATTAACAACATCCGGTCTCTGAATATGAAAAAAACTTCTTTCATTTCTGTTTGAGTGATTTTATTTTTTACATGAAATAGAAAATGAAAATCAAAGCATATTTTTAATTTCTCTCATCCTCTTTTGACCATGAAAATGAAAGAAATGCCTTGTATTTCAATATTCAAATTTTGTATTTTAAAACAAAAATCAAATGACCATTCGTTTTTAGTTTTTTAATAACAATTTATGAAAGGAAAATCGAATGACCAAAACATACACTGACCCTTAATTCACCTATTTACATGTGGAGATATGCTGGCTCTATACACGCTAAAAGTACTGATTATTTACATGGAGTCTGGCTCTATACACGCTAAAAGTACTGATTATTTACATGGAGTCTGGCTCTATACACGCTAAAAGTCCTGATTATTTACATGGAGTCTGGCTCTATACACGCTAAAAGTCCTGATTATTTACATGGAGTCTGGCTCTATACACGCTAAAAGTAGTGATTATTTACATGGAGTCTGGTGTAGTTTGGTGATGGTGATTTCGGGGCTGTTTGATGTTAAACTAAAATGATCTTACTCTTTAACTAAAAGGTCTATCTCTGTAGGGATCCTTTCATAATGTTGTCAGACACTTAGAATAATAATCTGAGCCTTGAACAGTTTGACAAATACCCAAATTACCATGTAATGTCTCATAAAACCCTTGTTTTTAGAAACCTGGACAAGCCAGCTGGAGTAATCCAACAGAAATTGGGATTCTGTGGCATGTAAACACTTTATTCATGTTTCTGATCATTCTCAGTATATGTGCAACACTTTGTCCTTGCAGTCCGTTGTTCTGCTGTGGCGGGTACTCATGTAGTTGCAGTCAATGTGTTTGTGTTGGCCAGAAATCAGCCTGGTTATCACAATATTCAACAACATTAGCGCATATCACATATTTTCCTCGTATTGTGCAACCCTAGGCAGCAGGTTATTATTTCTTTTTAATGTTGTATTTACGGTTTTCCTGCAATTATAAGGTTTACGTGCAGCACTCGAGCCGAATAAAAGACATACTCAGATGTAATGATTGCAGTTGGTCTTCTCTAGCTTTAAGGTTTTATCTTTAGGCTTTTTGAGTGTTATTTATTGATTATCTGCAGCTGTAGCTTTTCCAACGTTTTAGACACAGACATGGTGATATAAGTGGTCCAAAATGAATGTGAACAAGAGACGCAAACCAGCCACAAAGAGACACAAACCGACTACAAAGAGACATCAAATGACCACAGAGACCCAAAACAACCCCAAAGAAAAGAAAAATGACTAAGAAAGACACACTATGAATAGAACAAACAAAGCGACAAATGTTGGAAGAAAATACAAAAACTTTGGGGAAAAAAACAAAAAAATGTGACAAAAATGTTTAAAAACGATGCAACAAAAACGCAAAAACGTCTAAATTAAAAAAAATGTGACAAAAATGTTACAAAAATATGCAACTAAAACTTCGAAAAAATAACTAAAAAGTCAGAAAAAATCTTTTTTATTTTTTATTTTAGAAATGCAACAAAAAAGTCTAAAAACAAACTGAAAAAGACAACAAAAAAACGTTAAAAAAAGTGTGCTAAAGACTTTGGAAAAAAAAACAAAAAAAAGCAACAACGTTTTATAACGGAGACACTTAAATAAAGAAGTTGTCTTGTGAAGATGCCATGAACGTGGAGAGAAAATGACAAAAAAGACACAACATGACTACATAGACGCACAACCCACAAAGATATAAAATCCCACAGAGCGACAGAAAATGTACGAGGAAATTGTATTTCTTTGTATTGAAAAACGTGGCATTTTCGTGTAAAATACAAGCACCTAAGTCTTCCACAACGCCGGGGGAAACACATGTAACACTTTGTCCCTGCAGTGCGTTTTTCTGCTGCTGCGTGACTCATGTAGTTGCCGTCATTGTCTCTAAATGTGTTTGTGTTGGCTGGAAATGGTCCTGTCGACTCTGAGACGGATTTAAATCAGCCTGACTCACTCTCTCGCTGCTCCCCCCCAGGTGCTCTTTATAACCTCCCGTATCCACCTCCTCATCCCGCCGCAGACTCCGGTGGCGCTTCAAAATAAACGTTTTCTGTCAGCTGCGGGAGGATTAAATGTCAGAGAATAAACTCTTTTAGTGCGTCAACAAAACTGCATTTGCAAAAGATCACTTTTGAAAAAGACACTTTTAAATGGATTCTGTTATAGAAGTCATTTAGTCCCTCGGCCCACGAACGCAATTCAAGTTTTACAACGGAGACACTTAAATAAAGAAGTTGTCTTGTGAAGATGCCATGAACATAGAGGGAATATTTCGCAGAGAAATGCAGTCAGTCAATGCTTTTGATTGTATCATAGGCGTATCTTACAGGGGGTTACTGTAAAAACTAAAAAAGGCAACAAAAAAAACTATAATTATAAAATGCGACAAAAAAAAAGTTTCTAAAAAAAATACTATTATAAGAAATAAAGACATTTGCAAATTGTTGCAAAAAATCACCAGAATGCAGAAAATGAAGTGTTTGATGAATTTCAAATTTGCTCAAAAGTGGAGATCTCAAGGTCGACAAAAAAGTTTTAAAAAACTGTCCAATATTTTTTCCAAAAAGTGCCCAAGAAATGGAGACAAAAACTTTATTATTGGGGGGGTTATAAATTACATAGTATATACACAGTGTGTGTGTATGTATGTATATATATATATATATATATATATATATATATATATATATATATACACTGTGTATATATATCCAGCATATATTATGAGATTAAGAAGATTTTCCCGGAGAATTGTACAAACCTGCAGCAACAACTAACCAATGTTTAGAATCACGGTAACATCTGGCCAAGAGTTGTAAAGACTGACATCGCCATCCTTCGGCCTTGCTGCCGCTGTAAAAAACCCAAAACAAAAGTCCAGCTTTAAGCCGGGTCACGTGACTCCACTGAGAGAGGAATGAGGGAAGGCTGAGAGAGAGAAATATGTGAGAGGAAAAACCTTGAGAAGCAGCGAGAGTTCTGCCCGACAGTTTCTTGGAAAGAGAGTTATAGACGGACAGATTCGGGGGGTGGGGGGGAGGTATTCTTGTGCAGGTCCATTCATGTGCATAATGCCGAGCGATAGAGGGCCCCCTCAGACCTGAGGGGCCCAGGGTCCCCGAGCAGTTCAGACCACTGACCCCTGAAGAAATGTTAACATCATGTTAGCTTTGCTCATTAGCCCCGTCTGGCCCCGCACCACAGGGGGGCCCTGACCCTACATCCTCCCCTCCTTTCCCTCTCTCCCTCCCTGCCTGCCTCCCTGCCTGCCTGCCTCACTCCCTCTGTCGCTCCACTCCAACATTTCCATTACTAGGCCTGTAACCCTTGTGTGTGTTTCTGGGTCAAAATGTAAAAAAACACTTTTGTCACTTTTTTCAAAGTTTCTCTCAATATTTTCTCTCAATATTTTAAGTAAAAAGAAGAGAGAGTGTGTGTGTGTGTGTGTGTGTGTGTGTGTGTGTGTGTGTGTGTGTGTGTGTGTGTGTGTGTGTGTGTGTGGGTTACGTCCGCGTGTGTGAACCGGTGTGTAAATGTGTGAGAGCAAAATCCGTCCCTCCGCCTCCGTTCGAGTGCGTGATGATATTGTGGGCAGATGTGTGTACGTAGGGAGGCATGTATGCTTGTCATAAGTTGTATACAGTACGACGTGATTGTAAAAGAGGGGTTAGACCAACTATATGCGGTTAAAACTGCTTGATTATGGCTGGGCATCAATCCGTCATGCATGGGGAGTGGTTTGTAGGGTTTAAAATGCGTTGTTTTGCGTTCTATGGTCTCTTTTTCCCTGCTGTTTTTTCTCCTAGCTAGCTAGCTTGTCAGTGTTAGCTCTGTTTAGCTAATTAGCCTTTGCAAAAAGTCTGTTTTTCCTCTACAGCTATTTTACTCTGTTCGCTAAAAGACGGTGCTTTACATTCATTTCTTTTGGCGAAGCAAAGACGAACCCTATTACAGCCATGTCTACAAAGGGTAAGTAAAAACCTATCTGTTATGTTTAAAATATAATCTGAGATAATTAATTTATCAACAATACGTTACAAAATACAAGGCATTGTTGCTGTTTAACTAATTTATATCAGTTTTGAGACTAAAAGACCGGGTTGTATGACGCTTTATAAAATAATAAGACATTTATTGGTTTTGATGACGATGCTACAGCTATAACGTTATCTAAATGGTTTGGTTTGTGACTAAAACTTTATCAGGAGTTGATTTAACAAATAAGGTCTTTCCAGATGATCCATTTTCATCATGATCAGGTTTAACAAAATCTTAATGTACCCTAATGTTCACTTTCTTTTGTGCTAACCTTATAAACCGATATGGGAGATACTTTTTAATGTTATCTGCCATACATCTGTCCTTGTTATAGTGTTGGCTTCCTATATTACCTTCTAGCAGCTGTATTCTCAGTAATGGGCCAATCTGCTAGAAACATATTGCTTTTAAATCACTAAAATAGTTGTGACAACCCCGTTTGGCATGCTTCTCAATGCATGCTTCTCAATGCTAAAAGCATTGAGAAGCTAATGTTACTTTATGACAAAGCGTTTCGGGTGTACTTTTCCTAGCATGCTGTCATTGTGCTAACCATGCTAACCTTTACAACAGCATCACTTTACTACACTTGTTAGATAATGTTTCTTTACAGAGTTCTCTGTTGATTTGTGCTTGTCCCGGCATGCTTGATGGAATATAATGTAAACATCTTGGACACTTTATGTGGACAGCTAAAGATAATGTTAACAACCCTCAAGCTGTCAGTTTTAAAGCTTCAGCTTCACATATTACCTTTCTGCCATCTGTGTTCTCAGTAACGTGACAAACAGGACGAAACTGTTTGCTTTTAAATTACTAAAACAGTAGTGCTAACCCTATTGTGATTGTCGCTGTGTGCGTGTTGGCCTATAATGTAAACAGAGAGATGCGTGCCAGAGATGCATAGCGCCATGATGTATATCCCCCTCATGTCTGTCTAATGTTAGAAATCCCTTTAGTGGCCAGAACGTGAAACAGCAACCACATGATTACTTTCTTTTGTGTTAACCTTATAAACCAATATGGGAGAAAGGTGCCTGTAATCATCTTAGGTTAGCTAATGTTGTATTTTGTTCTCTCACTTGTAAACAGAAGTCTAAAACAGTAACAGTTGCACTAATATACAGTCAAATACATTTACATGTAGTACATTTAAGGAACTGATACTTTTCAGTATAGTATCACTTCACAGATGAAACTATCTAGAGGCGATTACTTTGTTTATAGTAGTTCTTGAAATTACTCCCACCAATGACTTTATTGTAAGATATTGATAACTTGTGGGAAAACATTAACACAGTCTGTTCAGTAATGATTCATGACTGCAGATACTCAGCCCTTTACCATGATCGCAGATTTCCTATGTGTAAGTACAACCCCAAATCAGAAAAAGTTGGGACAGTATGGAAAACACAAATAAAAAAGAAAGTAGTGATTTCTAAATGTACTTTGACTTGTATTTCATTGCAGACAATACAACAGCACATCATTTAATGTGTTCCTTTTTTATTGTTTTTGTTTCAAAAAAACAAAATTCCTATTTTGGTTCTTGCAACACATTTCAAAAAAAGTTGGAACAGTAAAGCATTTACCACTTTGTAATGTTGCCATTCCTTTTCACAACACTTAAAAGACGTTTAGGGACTGAAGACACCAAGTGATGAAGTGTTTCAGGTGTAATTTTGTCCCATTCTTGCTGCAAACAAGTCTTAAGGTGGGCAACAGTACGGGGTCTTCGTTTGCGCTTCAAAATGCGCCACACATTCTCTATTGGAGACAGGTCGGGACTGCAGGCAGGCCAGTCAAGTACCCGTATCCTCTTCCTCCGCAGCCAGGACTTTGTAATGTGTGCAGAATGTGGTTTTGCATTATCTTGTTGAAATATGCATGGACGTCCCTGGAAAAGATGTCTTCTTGAAGGCAGCATATTGTGCTCCAAAATCTCTATGTACTTTTCAGCATTAATGGTGCCATCACAGAAGTGCAAGTTACCTTTGCCAAGGGCACTGACACAACCCCATACCATGACAGACCCTGGCTTTTGGACTTGTTGATGGTAACAGTCTGGATGATCCTTTTCTTCTTTGGTCCGGAGCACACGGCGTCCATTTCTCCCAAAATATACCTGAAATACTGATTCATCTGACCACAGTACACGTTTCCACTGTGTGATGGTCCATCCCAGACGCCTCCGAGCCCACAGAAGTCGACGGCGCTTCTGGACACTGTTAACATAGGGCTTCCTTTTGGCACAGTACAGTTTTAACTGGCATTTGTGGCTGTAACTACGTATTGTGGTACTTGACAAAGGTTTGCCAAAGTAGTTCTGATATGTGGTGATATCGCTTATAGATGAATGACGATTCTTGATGCAGTGCCGCCTGAGGGATCAGAGATCACGGTTGTTCAGCTTAGGCGTGCGCCCTTGTCCTTTACGCACTGAAATTCCTCCACATTCCTTGAATCTTTTAATTATGTTATGCACTGTTGAAGATGAAATCAGCAAATGTCTTCCTATCTTTCTTTGAGGAACATTGTTTTTAAACATTTCCATAATTTTCTCACGTATTTGTTGGCAAATCACCTGTTGACTGGTTAAATTGGTTAAATAATGATGTGATTTGAATCACCTTTTTTGGAATGTGTTGCAGGTCTGAATGACAGGAAAGATGTATATTTACAAATGAAATTAAGTTGACCAGACAAAACATGAAATATTTTGTGTTACAAGTCAAAGTACATTTAGAAATCACTACTTTCTTTTTTTATTTGTGTTATTCATACTGTCACAACTTTTTCTGATTTGGGGTTGTAGGTAAATTGTGTTTTTTATTGTTTTTTACAGCTTTCACAGAGATCTGTAAACGTTACCCAAGATGTGAGCGGCCGAGTGGCCACATCAGAGACTCAGCAAGATGTTTTCCTACTGGTATGGTTCTCTCTATTATTGCCCACAAGATGAAGAGGAAGTTCATCACTGGAGTTTCATCATATATTTATTTTGTAAGAAAAGTGTAAGTTACTATGGATTTCATAGATATCTATATGATAGTATGTTTTAGAAATAACATATTGTGCAATACGTTGTGTCTATTACTTAGGTTGTGAGTTTTTGTTATGTGTTAACTATTGTGAAAAGAAATGAGAAAAAAGTGCATGTCCAGACAATAACATATATTAGTTTGTGGTTAACATGGGAACTTGCATTATAGTCGCTGTATTGTTAAATTAACAAACTGTTCTCTTCATCATAGATCATTGATCACAAATTTGTAGTGTAAGCATTGATTTAAACAGCTACTTTTCCCTTTACACCGATGTCTTAAACTTTTCAAATTGGCATTTTCTGGAAAAGATTTAGTATGACATATACGATATACAAAAGAAATTGTATGTGAACGCTGAGTCAGAGATTCAATGTCATCTTTGATTTCTTCCAGTAACTCTAATATTGCATGGCTGCTTAATCTGTAATGCTTCATGATTTTGTGTTCTCTCCACTGACAAAGGGTGATCCTTGTGTTAAAAATATGTTCAGCCTGGTCTATGTCTTCGTCTTGCTCGGATTACTGCTACCATTTCACCAGCGGCCTATCGCCTACGGAAACAGGCGCAAACAGCTTGATAAATCTATCCGTCAGTGTCTACATGAGACAATACCATATTACCACCCAATGCTACTTTGTTTTGTGTTATACAGTAGCCTAAAGTTGTGTTAACTAGCAAACGCCTGAGTCGTTAAAAGGAATGGTGGATGCTTTTGTAGTCAATCATGTCCACAGATAATTTAATCACAACCACAAACACCATCAAACGCGATAAAAACACTTTCATCTCAAAAACGCGAAAGTTCAGAAAAAACTTTGGGTAGTTTATGACAAACGCAGAGTTCTCAGCGACTATACAACCCTCCTGTATGGATATTAATAAACAAGATATGGCCGGCTTTGACGCCAGGCTTCAACACCCGTTCACCGCTGTGATTAGCGGACCATCAAATTGCGGGAAAACTCACTTTGTTAAGAATATCATCGAAAACGCAGCATCTGTTATTTCGGCCAAATTAGATAATGTTGTTTACATCTATTCGTGCTGGCAACCTATTTACAATCAGATGCTTAAGACTGTAAATATACACTTTGTACACGGCATACCTGAATCTTTAGGTAGAGACATTACTTCCTATGGATAAGAATAATGTACTTGTTATATACGATTTAATGAATCAGGCTAGTGATAATATTGAAGTTCAAAACGTTTTTACAAAATATGTACACCACAGAAATCTTAGTTGTCTTTATTTGGTCCAGAATCTGTTTGTTCAAGGTAAATCGAGTCGTACAATTAGTTTGAATATAAACTATATGGTATTATTTAAAAATGCTAGGGATCAAAATCAAATACGATTACTAGGGCGTCAGATGTATCCCGGTAATAATCGATTTTTCTTAGAGGCTTTCAACAATGCCACCAATTCTCCGTATGGTTATCTACTGATAGATTATAAAGAAAAGACACCTGATAATTTAAGACTCAGATCAGCTCTGTTATCCGATAGGCAGGTTGCCTACGTGCCGAGAAAACAGAAGCCTTAATAATGTCAACACGCATTCAACAAAACTTAATTTTATTGGACCTGCTGCATAAAGCATCACCGCGTGCCAGGGGATCTATAGTGAACAACGCAACATACCATTGACTAACTCAAATTGTTAAAGAAAAAGAAGAAGGTTATTAGACTCATAGCTGATAAAAAAAAAATATATTCAATCAGGTCGGTTCCTCTTGCCTCTTCTTGGAGCTGCCATTCCATTTATCGCTAGTCTTATCAACAGGAATTGAGAATGGAGTACACTCAGAAAATGTTTTTGGTGCCTCAACAACAGCCTTCACACACCCCTAATGTACCTTTGAGACAGGAGGTACAGAATGATTTAGACCAAGCTATGAGAGCCATATTGAATCAAGCCAATATAAATGTATATGAGAAAGCGAAAAAGCAGGGAGACAGCGAAAAAAGCATTATAACACTGTCCCTTCCAAACGATACTCCTGCGGATGATTCAAAAGATGTGCCTGTAGAAGACAATATAAGAGCTGAGGTAATGAACCACATGCCAAAAAGGAATAAAAGTAATGCACAATATATTATGGAGTATTTATCCCGTAATAATGACCACATATCTTGGACAAATCAGGGTGAAATTGTCGGTGGATATCGGAATGTGCCAGGTAGTCACCTGTATGATTTGTTGAAAAGTGTCACAACACACAATAACGTTCTAGAAAGTTCAAGACCCGGGGGCTGGAATGTGTTTTTAAAAATGTTAGCAAAGTTAAATCTTCCGAGATCTGTAATCCCCAATACAAATGTCCGTCGTTGTATTGCTGAGTTTAAAACAGACCATGATGGTGAAAATGTTAGACACCTCCCCGAGAAGGGTTTACACTCACCCTCCACCCCTAGACCACTACGTATTAGCTCACCTCCTATTGCCGCACGTTGGTCTGTTTTTTTATTTATTTTTTTTTTTTTTATTGTCCTTTATTTACTGTTTTACACTATTTTTATCTTTTGAAATGTAAAGGGATATTATTTTTTCTCTAATGAAACGCCAAATAACCTAAAAGACAGTATTGAATGTAAAAGAAAAACTGTGACTCTTGGTATGTATTTTCTAATTTTGGATTTATCTACTATTTTCTATTTTTCCTTTATTGTGAGCAAAGTGAACTTGTATAAGGACACCGTTTTCAAAGTGCCCTTTTATTCTTTTGAATAAACTGAGAACAAAATATCATTATTCTTCACATTCTTTTATTACTTGAAAAAAACACCATTACCCAATGTTTTTATCATGTGAAGCATATACGCATTGAACACAATTAAAAACCTGGTCATGACATACGCTCGGTTTTATTTTGTTGACAAATAGACAGACCATTGCATCATTACATACAAGATTAGATCCATACATTTTCATTACATTTTTATAAGACATGTTTTTCTGTATATGGCATAAAAAAACACAATGTTGACCACATTTAGTAGAATAATTACTCTGAACTTGCAGGCCTGAATGATACACCTCTATGCAGTTTTGTAAGAGGAAGCGATTTATTTCTGGGGAGAAATGTGTATGAGAGTTGCCAAAGCTGTCAAAAAAATAACCATGTTTATCCCTTGTAATAAATATCGCGAGCCAGTGTTCACCCGGCTTATCGCTAGGGTCTGTATTGATAACCATCATTGCAGGTAGTGGCCAGACAGCAGCTTTTGGCAGCATATCACATGACCTCACCCCAAGGAAGTTGGTATCCTTAGCCAATCTCTTTCTGAGGACACAGGTGAGTTCAATTGTATTCATGGTCATCACTTAGTAATGATCCAACAGTACTTGACGGCGATTTAATATCTCAATTACAGAATCAAAAACAGAATAGCATATCATAGTTTTTGACAAGTGACAAAACAGGCCTGTGGCTGTAACAAGCTGGTAATATTCACGGGTAAAATGACCCTTTTGAAAATGGGGTTGAAACGGCTTGGCCGGATAGGACTGTCTGTCGACATAAAGGCTGATAAACTCTGCATTAAAGTGTCCAAAATTAAAAGGGTTGTGGGCATAACTACCTGTGTATTTCTCATTATCTACAAATGCAATAACTATAAATTTTGGGATTTGACCGATGAATACATTTTCCTGGTTGCAAACTCGGGTTCCTGCAGGTATGGAAAACGTCTTTATGGCTACACGATCAATTGCATATTTTGCGTTGCTGTGTTGTAGTGCACGGCTATGTGATAGTCTTACTGGTGGAGCCACTGATATTTTCTTTACAAACATACTGGCTGACATTATTTTCACAGTAAATTGTACGTTTCCAGGGGTCATTAATACGAATTCGTCTTTTGACCGGATACATTTCAGAGACATATCCACGCCATTCAACAGTAGTTTTTCTTGAAAAAACAAGTCTGCGTGAATAGGCGAAATCAACTCGACTATTCGTCCATCCCCTGTATATTCACCCCTCTGCACCAGTCCCTGATTATCTCCGGTGATAGATGTGTCGTCCATTTTTCCGCTTGTATCTTTAAAAAACAGCCCTGTACTAAATTGGGTGTCCAATGTTTCCTTTCCATAATTAAGCAAACATTCGATTATCCCCCTGTATGGATAAGTGTTTGAAGCTTGTGTAATCAATCTATCCCCCAGCATAATATCAATTTGGGAAAATAGACTACAGCCTGGATAATTTATAAATCCAACATCGGCGACGTTAGCAAGGAGAGATCTATCAGGATTTGTGTTTCTCACCCTCATGAATACATAGCTATCATTAAGATCGATGTAATGTTCATTACTGGCTGATATAAAAAATGCTATGGGTCCATTATCTGTTAAAGCTGAAACGGGCGGGATTTCCACGTATGTAGATTTTTCAATAGAAGTCTGCGTAAATGGTACGGTAAACAAATCAAGTTCTGTTTTTACACACTCTTCAGATTGGTTGTGTATGAACGACATAATTAGTTTCAAAAAACTTTGTTCACACATCTAAGTAGCGGTGCGCTCGTATCTCCCACTCCCTGATAATCCACTATATCGCTATATACAAATATATTATAGTGACGAGCATGGGTGTCTGCAGGGTGGGGTGCTATGCATTTTAAATGAGCACCAATACGTATTTCGAAAGTGGTGTCAGGGGTAAAACCTAGGATCTCAGCTAGCCGTCCTTTAAATATATTACAGCCGTCACCTCCAGTAAAACAGATTTTATTAGTGATTTTGTTGTATGCCATATTTACATGTGCTAGCCCAGGATTAACCATACATTTCATATTATATTCTTTACCAATGGTGGATACAGTGTTATAGCAACCAGCTGTTAGCCTTAGTTTGTTGATCTGTTTTGTTTTTGTATCAAAGAATTCAACTTTGCAGTCATTCTCTGTAAAACTATTCCAAATCCGAGGGTATTGAATTTCTATAAGACCTACTTCATAGGGCTGCTGTAATATTATAGGATTTGCCAATTTAGTTCTGTACTGCCATATTTTATTATTAGGGTAGACTTGTCTTACACGTCCGTGGTCTTAAGTGAATACCGTGTTTTATACAACCCTTTTTATCTTACATCGACTATGTCTTTTTCAGAGACCCACAAATTAAATTTCTCAGACCATCCTAACCATTTCACAAGTACCATGTTTTTACGACCTACTTTCTTCCTTGACAGAATGCTTTCTATTTTAAAAGCTTTGTTTTTGTCAACGATTACATGATGCGTCTGACTCGTAAAATGTGGCAGTCAATGTATGTGACCCCCTTGGTCTTTTAGGACATATACCGACGTTCTTCCTATACGTTTTGATACTGTAAAAAACTCATCTGTAAACGTCTGTTAGTACACCTTTCGGAATACTCCACGGTGTTTTGATATCCTAACTGTATCGCCTTCTTGAAACTTAAAAGCTACTAGTCCGGCTGGTTTCAGTTTGTACAAATCGTTAAAAACTTCTTTTTCATTGTTTTTATTCACATTCGCTGGAGCCATTTTTATTGATCTGTGATGTGACGCATTGTAAGCAGCAACCATATCTTGAACAACATCGATATACCTTCGCGAATTAACAGCAGTCAAGTATCTCCACATCCTTGTCTTCAAGGTCCGATTGAAACGCTCAACAACACTAGCTTTAGTCTCATTCGATGTAGAAAAATGATGAATTTTATATTAAGTCATCAGGTTTTGAAAAACCTTATTATAAAACTCCTTCCCCTCGTCTGTTTGCAGTTTCACAGGTGCGCGGCCTTGGGCGAGTATTTCCCTAAAAGCCTGTGTGACAACAAGCCCAGACTTGTTTTTAAGACATTTAACCCATGCGTATTTAGAAAATAGATCGATGCATGTGAGCAGATATTTCACGTTATCGTTTTCCTTTGAATATTCAGTCATGTCGACCAGGTCAATCTGAAATTGTTTATCTATACCACTAACCAGCACTCTGTTTCTTGGAAAATGTTTCAACGCGGGTACATGTAGCGTGTATGCATCCTGACTGTGTAAAAACTTTTTAACATCAGCGAGTGAAGTGGGACTCACTAGCTTATTCTTTGACGGCTTCATGGAGCCTACGCACACCACCTAATCCTCCGGGGTGTAATATATTTCATGCATAACTTTCTCCATGATTCGTTAAGATTCAAGTGACCACACTAGTTTGGCAGCAAACCTATTTATTTCACAAAACACTCTCTCACACACACACACACACACACACACACACACACACACACACACACACACACACACACACACACACACACACACAAGACAGTGAAACACATTCTATCACAGATAGTGTTTTGGTTTAGCATGCTACAGATGTTTTACTAATTATGAATGCATGTATTTTTTGCAAATCGCGTAAGACATCGCTACAATGATTTTCTTTCACATACAAACTAACTGCATCTACAAGCATGGCGTACATGGTAAGTATGTGATAAAAAATTTGTGTAATGTTACTTATGACATCACAAAATGTCTCAGCTATACACTCTCTAGCTGTTAGCATTGATAACAACATACGTATTACATCATCCCAAGGTTTTGTACTATTTTGGCTTCTTACAACAGACAACAATTTGTCTAGCCTACATACATCATTGTTATTTACATTACTCTCACTTTGATAATTTTTAACATCATTCACCTTGTTGGCTATGGTCTGATCTAAAATATCAGATAAGCGAGATATCACACATCGCTCCCTGATATGATTATACATTAAACATAGACAATTCCCCATATTTTCACACTGTTACTTTTTTTCTCTTATATAAATCTCTCCACAGATCCCCAATCTCTCGAATTTCAGCCACTTTGACAATGCCCTCCCCCACTGTATCGTCATACATTGCACGTATTTTTACTGTAACATCTCCGACCGTTTTCAATTCGTAAAAAAACAGTTTCTGCTACCCCACGGATCCTAGCACCATTAGCACAGAGCTGTTTCATCGCCAGAAAGCGTTGCACTACTGAGATGAGTTTATCTGTCAGTAGTCTTTTCATAAGTTGTTCAAAGTGTTTTGCGTAGAACCAGTCTGGAATACTTCCCAAACAATCATGGTGTTTCTGACTCGGATGGTTGGTCTGACAGCCGTAACAGACTTCCTCCCAATAACTGTAAAGTACTACATTTAGAAGGTGTAGAGACGCTGTTTTAACACTGTCTATAAACAAGGATGACAACAACAGCAACAAACAAGTCCGTCCGGTTGATCGTCCTCCATTAAGTGTGAACAAACATTGCCATCTGGTAGATGTAAGGTCTCTGATGGTGTGGGGGTAGACGCCAGTGTATATGGCTGGGGGCTCGGCGGAAGTGATTGGATCAAAAGAGAAGGGGGAAACGGAGGTGATAGATTGGGTGGCGCCAGGAAGTGTTCAGGAGTGAGGGTTGGTGATGTAAAATGTAAGATGTAAAATGCTGATGACTCCGGATACCCATCTTCCGTCAGTGTCATAAATAAACAATGTGCGCTAGGAGGTGTCCCTGGGGATGAACAACACCATTCCATACCTTCTGAAAACAAAATAAAAACACACACATTACAGACACTGTAACACGTACCCTTTTCAAAAACTAATTTTGAAACTAAATAACACATACAAAATATACCCACCCTTTTGTTAGTCTTGGTGTCTAACAATCTTTGGACGATAAAGAGACTGTGGCAGTGAGAGGGAATGTTGTTCATTGTCTTCAAAAACCATCTTTTTCCTAATGGCGGCGTAAGACTTCCGTTTGCTATCTCTTCTGATGACATAGTCAACGGTTTCAAACTGTTTCTTTATACTTTCCCAATCGCACCATTGTATAAAGAAAACGTTTTTAAAGCACTTGTTGCATTCTTCATTAGAAATAGGATACGGCTTTAGAGACCATTCTTCACGACCTCTGGCAGCAACAGCTTTAGCCTTATCATGGCATACGTTGAGGAAAATAAAGTCTTCTGAAGGTCTGTTGAAGCGATCTGCTTCCAACCGGTAAATTTTATCCCCCATGTCACTGTCCCACTGTGACACATACACTACCTCTGGAAAGCCCGAATCGTCTAGGTCCGGACAGACAACCCCATGAAAAAGCCACTAGTCTTTAGCTGATAATGTACACTCTGTTTTAGCAGTAAGGGCCAGCTCCACAACTACACTACTGTAGACAGTTAATGTAACATATCCCTCAATATAACGAATAGAATAACAGTAGCCATTGGTTCCCTCACATTCCATATCTGCTGTACAGGTTTCAGACATGGTAGCCGTGAAGATCTCAGGACGGCTCCTCTTTTTCTGTGGTGCTAAACACAATTCAAATGCTGTACGGGTACTAGCATCTTTTCCTATCTCATCAGATAAACCAAGACATGGCATATCGGATGTACAGATTTCAGTCAAGCTTGCTGGGAAGATCAGTGGGTAGAATCTCTTTTTTTGAGGTGACTTGCGCAATTCAAAAGTCGTACCTGTGCCGAGTCCATTTCCCCGCTCATCAGATAAACCGAGTCCATTTCCATATCCAAATCTATGTGTAGACATGCTTGTAAATAGGGTTCGTCTTTTGCTTCGTCAAAAGAAATGAATGGAAAAAACACTGTCTTCTTAGTTAGCAGAGTTTTAAAAAAAATAGCTGTAGAGGAAAAACTGTCTTTTTGCAAAGGTTAATTAGCTAAACAGGACTAACACTGACAAGCTAGCTAGCTAGGAGAAAACGGCAGGGAAAAAAGAGACCCAAAGAACCCAAAACAACGCATTTTAACCCCTACAAACCACTCCCCTCCATGACAGATTGATGCCCAGCCCTAATCAAACACTTTTATCTGTATATTATTGGTCTAACCCTTTTTTTTACAATAACGTTGTTTGGCCAATAAGAACGCTCAAAATTATCACATGAATTGCAGTCATGAATCATTACTAAACAGACTGTGTTAATGTTTTCCCACAAGTTATCAATATCTTACAATAAAGTCATTGGTGGGAGTAATTTCAAGAACTACTATAAACAAAGTAATCGCCTCTAGATAGTTTCTTCTGTGAAGTGATACTATACCGAAAAGTATCAGTTCCTTAAATTTACTACATGTAAATGTACTTGACTGTATATTAGTGCAACTGTTACTGTTTTTGACTTATGTTTACAAGTGAGAGAACAAAATACAACATTAGCTAACCTAAGATGATTACAGGCACCTTTCTCCCATATTGGTTTATAAGGTGAACACAAAAGAAAGTAATCATGTGGTTGCTGTTTCACGTTCTGGCCACTAAAGGGATTTCTAACATTAGACAGACATGAGGGGGATATACATCATGGCGCTATGCATCTCTGGCACGCATCTCTCTGTTTACATTATAGGCCAACACGCACACAGCGACAATCACAATAGGGTTAGCACTACTGTTTTAGTCATTTAAAAGCAAACAGTTTCGTCCTGTTTGTCACGTTACTGAGAACACAGATGGCAGAAAGGTAATATGTGACTCTGAAGCTATAAAACTGACAGCTTGAGGGTTGTTAGCATTGTCTTTATCTGTCCACATAAAGTGTCCAAGATGTTTACATTATATTCCATCAAGCATGCCGGGACAAGCACAAATCAACAGAGAACTCTGTAAAGAAACATTATCTAACAAGTGTAGTAAAGTGATGCTGTTGTAAAGGTTAGCATGGTTAGCACAATGACAGCATGCTAGGAAAAGTACACCCGAAACGCTTTGTCATAAAGTAACATTAGCATCTCAATGCTTTTAGCATTGAGAAGCATGCATTGAGAAGCATGCCAAACGGGGTTGTCACAACTATTTTAGTGATTTAAAAGCAATATGTTTCTAGCAGATTGGCCCATTACTGAGAATACAGCTGCTAGAAGGTAATATAGGAAGCCAACACTATAACAAGGACAGATGTATGGCAGATAACATTAAAAAGTATCTCCCATATCGGTTTATAAGGTTAGCACAAAAGAAAGTGAACATTAGGGTACATTAAGATTTTGTTAAACCTGATCATGATGAAAATGGATCATCTCGAAAGACCTTATGTGTTAAATCAACTCCTGATAAAGTTTTAGTCACAAACCAAACCATTTAGATAACGTTATAGCTGTAGCATCGTCATCAAAAACCAATAAATGTCTTATTATTTTATAAAGCGTCATACAACGTTCTTTTAGTCTCAAAACTGATATAAATTAGTTAAACAGCAACAATGCCTTGTATTTTGTAACGTATTGTTGATAAATTAATTATCTCAGATTATATTTTAAACATAACAGATAGGTTTTTACTTACCATTTGTAGACATGGCTGTAATAGGGTTCGTCTTTGCTTCGCCAAAAGAAATGAATGTAAAGCACCGTCTTTTAGCGAACAGAGTAAAATAGCTGTAGAGGAAAAAACAGACTTTTTGCAAAGGCTAATTAGCTAAACAGAGCTAACACTGACAAGCTAGCTAGCTAGGAGAAAAAACAGCAGGGAAAAAGAGACCATAGAACGCAAAACAACGCATTTTAAACCCTACAAACCACTCCCCATGCATGACGGATTGATGCCCAGCCATAATCAAGCAGTTTTAACCGCATATAGTTGGTCTAACCCCTCTTTTACAATCACGTCGTACTGTATACAACTTATGACAAGCATACATGCCTCCCTACGTACACACATCTGCCCACAATATCATCACGCACTCGAACGGAGGCGGAGGTGGGGGGACGGATTTTGCTCTCACACATTTACACACCGGTTCACACACGCAGACGTAACACACACACACACACACACACACAAACGCACAAACTCTTCTTTTTACAATCACATCGTTCGGCCAATCAGAACGCTCAAAATTATCACATGGTGGGGACGTCACCCCCAACACGCACGCTAGAACGCGCACACTCTCACATGCACGCGCTTTAGTGCCATCTAATACTACTCATATGGATGAAAGACACCAAATCCCAGAATGCACTTCGCTTCGCTGCTTTGAGTCCACTCCCAAACCACGCCTACCGTTTGACAGACAGACAGACAGCGAGGCATTCGACTCAACTCAATGTGTTTTATTGTTATTTCAACCATATACACGAAACAACGTTTCATTGTGGCTCAAGTGGTGTTACACATTTAAAATAGATAAAAACGACATTATATAAAAACGACATACGAAACAGGCTACCTTTAGTGCACGCACATTATAGGCTCCGTAAAGTTCAGCTAAGCATACCAGCATTAGGCTTGGTGGGCTGTAAACACCGAGTATAAACACAGCCGTGAATTAGCGTGGAATGCAGAATGGTCGGCATTTACCAGTCACAAACTCCAGCGGTTAGCAGTGAGTTAGATACAAATCACCCCATTTCTGCACCAGTCCGTGTTAACACAGCCCACCTTCACAAGTCTCTTACCCGGCGACAGAGCATCTCTAGCTCGGAGGACTAGCAGGCCTGGTAGCTGGACAGTCCGGTACACTGTTGTTCAGCCATGTTTCCACAAAACCAAAAACACAGCAGTTTCTGAACTCGCGTTGGGAGTTTGGTTGAAGTTGGATGTAATCCAGTTTGTTGTTTAATGAACGGACACTTGCAAGCAGGATTGATGGGACAGGTGGCTTTAGCTTCCCACCTAGCCGATGAGGATGTCCCCTACCCGGCTAGCGACATCGAGCGACACCGCTGGTTGAGGTGCTGGTCTCCGTGGCAGGCGAAGCTCACCTAGTGTGGCGATTATTCCGTCTGTAATAACGTTTCCTGCATATTCTCCGATCTGTACCGATGTATCCCGGTGGTACACCATTTTGTAAAAGTTTGCTGCTGAGAAGAGAGAGCCCTGTTTAGCAAAGATTCAAGATGGCTGACATTTCGATTTTTTCCGGATGAGATCGCCTTGCTTCGGGTGATGGGCGGGTTGAAAACATGCGGAAGTAGCTGGCTGTAGTCCACAGACTCTGGGCAAAAAATCTTCAGATGATGCAAAAATCGTCATTTTACGTCATCGGAAGATTTTTTCCAGACCCCCAATACACCCCCCAGAGATCTCAGGGGGACATGAGGGAGGGACGCACCGTCATTCAGAAATACTACCGGTTTTCTACTGATACAAAGCTGAATGCTAAATCGGTGAAGTATCCCTTTAAGCTTTTCCCATGTTTTTGTCACTTTTACCAATGTTTTTGTCACTTTTTTCTGTGCTTTTTTGACATTCTTTTCCTACGTTTTTCAACGTTCTATTATCAATTTTTCACATGCTATAAAATTGAATAAAACACCCAAATTCAATGAAAGTAGTGAACTGATCATTTATTTAACTTGTGAAGAGCATTGTATGGAACCATCCACGTTATTTTGTTTTAAAATTAGGTTGAAAGAAACCCACATTTCTGATATAGAAGCTTTTTGAAAATGGATCAGATTTGACCCGAGGACAACAGGAGCATTAAAGACCAAAGATTCACGCGAGACGACTGTAAACTTGCAACTATACTTGCAACGTGCCGGCTGCCATTTCACGCCAGTGAGACGAGATGGTGTGTCATCTCCATAAGTACAATGTTTTTATGATAATTCAAAGGTGTGGTTTACTTCATAGGCTGTGTACCTGTGTTACTACATTATCTGGGTCACATAACAGTAGGGCTGGGTATCGTCTGGGTCTTTTCCGATACCGGTGCCTGAACCGATACTTCAAGAAATAGGGTAATAGGGAATAGGGTATTTTACAATAGCTTTGAATGCACCACAAGGCTTACTAGTTTCAAGTGAACAGCTGCAACCTGCTTAACGTCCCGCTGTTGGAATCCTCCACAGTGAAATACAGACACACTTTACGCCGTTTAGCTGTCAGCATTTTAACATGTTTAATCCAGCTGCTAGCTAATGGTAGGCTAACGTTACCTGCTTCAAGTGTAGTGTTAACTAGCGTCACATGCGTAATGCTCCTGTTGCCTCTAACTTCTGTTTCAGAGCATCAGATTTTCGGATTTCAGTAGCACCGAAATGAGGCACCGAAATCCACGTTGCACTTCAGTCCGGTAGATACCGGTTGTTAAGGCACCGGTGCCGTATTAGCACCGGTGCCTTAACAACCGGTAGATACCGGTTGTTAAGGCACCGGTGCCGTATTAGCACCGGGTCTCGGTACCCAACACTACATAACAGTGATATAAACAAACCCTGGGATTCACTCAGAACTTTAGTTTGATTGATAAAGTAATACATAAATAAATTAATAAAACAGACAATGAATTGTACGGTATAATTTGGAATTGTTGTAGCTCTACTCATAATTTCTTTCTTTCTTTCTTTCTTTCTGCTTCCTTCCTTCCTTCCTTCCTTTCCTTCCTCGCAGCTATTGACCTGATTAACAACCTGCTGCAGGTAAAGATGAGGAAGAGATACAGTGTCGACAAGACCCTCAGTCACCCGTGGTTACAGGTAAGAGTCACAATAAAAGTCAAACGTTTATTCTGAAGCATTGTTGCTGAATTCATGTAAATGTAAAGTAGCGAAATTCAGAGAAAACCAACAGAAAAAAATGACATGTAGCTAAGGTGTCCTTCAACCAGCAGTAACCTGAGCTAAACTGCATCCCTGACTCATTCACTCGCTTCCCTTCCACGCGTCTAAAGCCTGATTTATGGTTCCGTGGAGGCTCCACACAGAGCTTTCGCCATAGCCTACGTAAGTGGCCTGATGTTTATAATTGTGCGTTGGTGTGTGCGTCGATCTCTTTAACCCTTGTGTTGTCTTCCCGTCGACCGTGCAACTTTTAGTTTTTTCTGGGTCAAAATTTAAAAATAAAACTTTTTTTTCAACATTTTGGTTGTCTTATTCGACACTTTTGTCGCTTTTCCTGATGTTTGTCAGTTCTTTTTGCACTTTATTTGATATTTTTGTGGGGTTTTTTCCAGGTTTTTTATGCATTTTCCAACATTTTAGTCACTTTTTTCAACATTCTTTTATCAATTTATTTTTCAAATGCAATCAAATTGAATAAAACACCCAAATTCAATGAAGGTAGTGAACTGATTATGTATTTTACTTGTGAAGAACGTTGTATGGAATCGTCCACATTATTTATTTTTTTGACAATTGTGTTTGTACGAAATCCAAATTTCTGATATAGAAACTTTTTGAAAATGGGTCAAATTTGACCCGAGGACGACAGGAGGGTTAAGAGAATAGCAGGGCCGGCGTGTGCATGTGTAGAGCGAGTGAGAGAGTGAGAGAAACAAAGTGTCTCCCTTGTTCTTTCTGACCACGGTGCGTGGAATCTGGAGCAGGAGAAGTTAAAGGCCCTGAACAACAACACAGGTGTTTCTAGTTTTTATGTCTGATTAGACTAGTTTAGTGTGGGTGTGTTTACTCCAATTTTATTGACCTGAGCCTCCTGTTAGCTTCGTTGCACCTGAAAGGGCAGGACAAATGACAGCTTTATCATTCTTATTGCTAGATGAAATTTGTGACCTAATAAATTCCCATATTCGCTCCGGCCCACCTTCAACCTGAGCAGAGGTCTAATCAGCCAGAGTGACTGAAATCCCCTGTGTGGCTGTTCAGAGGCTCTAACGCTTGATTTCATGTTGTTTATGGAGAAGGTGAACCAGGAAATGAGTCGGGGGAAACCATAGTCGCTATGACGACGAGCCACGCTCGCCTCAGGCATGAGGCAGTACTATCTGCAAAGGAAAATCGAGGTAACAGTGTTACATTGTGTGAAAGATTATTAGCTCCAAGTGTGAATGTTAGTGTGAAATTGAACACTACGTTTATGCCACGCTACCAAGCCACGGCCGAGCTGCGAACGCCGCAACATGTAGTTCAATTTTTCCCATTTATTTCTATGGGAGCATGTTTCTATGTTTTTAATAGCTCCTCAGAGACCCCTCCTCCATCCTCGCTCATAGCTCCTCAGAGACCCCTCCTCCATCCTCGCTCATAGCTCCTCAGAGTCCCCTTCTCCATCCTCGCTCATAGCTCCTCAGAGCTATGAGCTATTTTTCAGAGCTGTCTTTTTTTTAACGTTTTTTTGGCACATTCTGTGATGTTTTTGATGCATTGCCAGCTCTAAGGTCTTGCTACACCGCAGATGCATTCTGGGGTTGTTTGCATTTCTGTAAACCAATCACAATCGTCTTGGGCGCTGCTAAAAGCAGCGATGGGAAAAAGCGACAAAAAGTAATCAACTGAAAAACATTTTAACAAAAATTCAGTTTTTACAGAACAGGATGCCAGTTTGGTTTCTCCACCAGGACTACCAGACGCGGCTCACTGTCTGAGGGTTTGTTTGATTTCTCCATCAGGACTACCAGATGTGGTTTACTGTCTGAGGGTGTGTTTGGTTTCTCTACCAGGACTACCAGATGTGGTTTACTGTCTGAGGGTGTGTTTAGTGTCTCCACCAGGACTGCCAGATGTGGTTTACTGTCTGAGGGTGTGTTTGGTTTCTCCACCAGGACTACCAGCTCACTGTCTGAGGGTTTGTTTGATTTCTCCACCAGGACTACCAGATGTGGTTTACTGTCTGAGGGTGTGTTTAGTGACTCCACCAGGACTACCAGATGTGGTTCACTGTCTGAGGGTGTGTTTGGTTTCTCCACCAGGACTACCAGATGTGGCTGGACTTGAGGAACCTGGAGTCCCGGATGAACGAGCGCTACATCACGCACGAGAGCGACGACCTGCGCTGGCATCACCATGCGCAGCTCAGCGGCCTTGACTACCCGGCGTACCTTGCCAACGGTCCCCGCTGCGACGGCGGTCCGATGGCGGAGCGTTGCCATGGCGAACAGGAGCTGGAGACCCTCAGCGAGAGGGTCAGTGAACTCTGAGGACGACAAGGAAAACAGCAACCACAACAACACAACATCTAAGAAAAGCACAAAATTCAAACGAAGGAGGAGACAAGATCCGTTAAATCCAAACGACTACTAACAAAACAAAACTTTAAAACACAAATTAAAATTTTCTTTCACTGAATGCTTAATTCACAGCCCACTGAACCAAATAAGGATTGTTTATTAGTAAGATATAGAGCTCAGTAGTGTTTCCGGAAGTGCCGTTAATTTTCACCATGAGGATTTTGATTTCTAACCCAACACATTCTCACTCCCATTGCGTCAAAAATTGACAATTCAGGTGACAGGTGTCTTTGGCATTTGTTATTGACGCAAAAGTCTCCTTTAGCGTCATATTTAGACGCCCTTGGTCAGGACTCTGGGCGTCACTTTTTGACACTCTGGGTTGGAACATACATTTAACTGACATGCGGCACAAGAACGGGAAAGTTAGGTTTAGGTAAAGATGGTTGGTGGGGTTAAAAAATGTACATTTCAGGGACACGCGGGACAAGAACGGGACGCGAACCCCGGTCTCCTGGGTGAAGTCCTGTGTTGTTTGACCCATCCACTCCCCCAACATATCTCCTTACGTAGATTTTCGGTCTTTCATACTACTCTCTACTGTTGTCTCTCTACATACTACTCTCTACTGTTGTCTCTCTACATACTACTCTCTACTGTTGTCTCTCTACATACTACTCTCTACTGTTGTCTTGTCTCTCTACATACTACTCTCTACTGTTGTCTCTCTACATACTACTCTCTACCGTCGTCTCTCTACATACTATTCTCTACTGTTGTCTCTCTACATACCACTCTCTACTGTTGTCTCTCTTCATACTACTCTCTAATGTTGTCTCTCTACATACTACTCTCTACTGTTGTCTCTCTACATACTACTCTCTACTGTTGTCTCTCTTCATACTACTCTCTACTGCTGTCTCTCTACATACTACTCTCTACTGTTGTATCTCTTCATACTACTACAATACTACGTCACCTTACAGTGCCGCGGTCAAGCTGCTTCTCTGCCCGGTGCGTTCAATACTGACACTGAAGGGGGATTTGTAAGAGACGCTGACCAAGCATCAGTATTTTACGAGTTGGGAGTGAGAACAGGTAGGCTAACCATAATGTCTAAACCATCCGCTCTGAGGATGTGAAACAAAGGTTTCTGCTCCTGTAGAAGCTAGAAGTCCGCATGAAATCAACCTTGTTTTAAGAAAATCTTATGGAGAAGTACTACACTACCCACAATTCTAATCCAAGAGAGAAGACATTTTAAAGATCCAAACTTTTACTAAAACCAGGGTAAAACAAACATTTTAATTGTCTTCACTGACTGCATAATTCACAGCCCATTCAACCCAAAAAATGTGTTGTATTTAGGAAGATGTTGGAGAAGCACATTGCATTTACTGCACGAAAACAAATTTCAAAACGTTTAGATATTGAGACTGATCTCCTGTGAAATGCTGAGTCATAATTACTAATCAAAATAGATATCTTCAGCGTTGACTCATTGAGTTATTTATGAGAGAGTAAAAGCTGCACTTCTTCAGACAATCAGAAAAAAGATGCTACAATAAAGCAGCTTTTATTTACATTTGGAAAACTCCCAGTTTGTGCCTCTCATATAATCCTCTTTTTTCTATATATTGTAAAATACTTCATACTTATCATTATGATCAAGTTATAGAAACAAGCCACGGCTATAAATGAAGTATAACATGAAGCACCGGGGCCGATCGTTATCAACACTTACATAGTTTTTCAGATTCTTATCAATTTGCTAATTTAGTGGAATTTTAATAAATTTGGATTAGACCTCTTGTAGGAGATATGTTTAAATGTTTGATCAATGAAATAATGTATACATTAATCAACAGTAAATATACAGAGAGCCCCTAAAGGGATATGAAGAATTATTTTCTTTCTTGTGTGCAAGAAAAACTTTCTTGTGAGCATGAAAAACTTTCTTGTGAGCACAAAAAACTTTCGTGTGAGCATGAAAAACTTTATTGTGAGCATGAAAAACTTTCGTGTGAGCACGAAATTCTTTGTTCTGGGCTGAAAAACTTTCTTGTGAGCACGAAAAACTTTGTTCTGGGCATGAAAAACTTTCTCGTGAGCATGAAAAACTGGTCTGGGCATGAAAAACTTTCTTAAGAGCACGAAAAACTTTCTTGTGAGCATGAAAAACTTACTTGTGAGTAGGGCTGGGTATCGTTCAAAATATTTCGATCCGGTGCCAATTTCGATACCTCAGTTTCGATACCAGTTTCGATACCAGTTTCGATACCAGTTTCGATACCAGTTTCGATACCAGTTTCGATACCAGTTCCTAACGATATATTTTTTCGATACCATATGTCTTCAAATCCATTTCAACATCAACAAAAATACATTAAACACAAAACTTATTTTTCATCTTAAAAAGTTATCAAAATTACAAAATTCTGGTAACACTGCTCACTCAGAGTAACATTATTAATAAAACTGGTTGTGCTGTTGGATGGGGGTGCACCAGTCAGATACTCAGGGTTGGTATCAATCCCAACTTGGCCAAAATTAACAAAAAAAGAGAAACCTTTTTGCCACTAAAATGCAATGGAATGTAAATAACAAAGACGTTTTAGTGCAAACTGCATAATGACAAACATTTAACAATACACTATGTGACTGCCCTGTCAACATTGAACTAATGAAGAACTAACTTAAAGGTACAATATGTAACATTTCTGCATTAAAATGTCTAAAAACGACCATACCTATGTTATATATTTTTTTGAGTTGTGTAGTTACACTCTCCCAAATGTTTCCACCAAACTTCAAACCCAGAGAACTCTGTTATTTTATTTTCAGACACGTCACGTTTCCTTTAGTCGCCTGTCAGTGGCGTCATATAACCTTTCACCCTCTAGTTCCTCGTAACTTCCTTCAAAACACAGCACCCAGATGGTACGTTTGAGCGTAATTGTAAATCATACAATGTCACAGAAAAAAATTCTCCTAACCATAATACTGCTTTTTCTGCCACACAGCATCATTTTGTGATTGATAACATGCCACTTTGCAACACAGTAATACAGCAGATATCTTATTTATTGAGACATATCAATATCGATCCAGTTTAACGTTACTGCGTGTTGGTTGACAAGTAGCTAACGTTAATGCTAGCTAGCTAATGCTTGGTGGATAACATTATAGGGTTACCACATCGTTCAACACGCTCATAAAGTTATTAGTAGCATCATTGTTTTCACCACCATTACCAGTAATGTTAACGTTAGCTGTATAGATTAGACGACTAATCTAATGCTAATTTAGCCAGCTAGCACCCAGGTCTGTCTGCCTGGGATAACAGCTGACAACACAGCCGGGACATGTAGCAATAGCCAGTTACCGTTAGCCCATAGCCAGCCAACACACAGCCACCATTACAGCAATCCATACAGTATAAGTACTATACAGCACTTAACTCCGGTGCCGGGTGCTTACGACACTAACGGCAGTTTAATGAAGCGTCGGGAGACCATATCAGACCCAGACCCAGATCCGAGTCGCAACACCAGCCATCCATAGCTAATGTTAGCTAGCTAGTCTCCGTTAGCGCTAGCTACCGGTGTTCGTGCCGAAAATCTCCTCCCTGCCGAATTTCTCACCGCTTCGCGTTTAGCTGTCTTTACAGTTAGCTAAATTAACCCGAGAAGCACCAAAACGAATAGTTAAGACCCCTAGCGGCAGAAAGTTACATATTGTACGTTTAAGTGCAAAGGAATGTAACTGAATTGCCTTGTTGCTGAAAGCTGCTGTAGAAGTAAAGTTGCGTTGCTTTACAACCTCAGCCTATCAGTCAGTCACCAGGGCACAGAAACCACTGTTGTGCCTGCTCGTCTCAGAGGAAGTGTAAAACAACAGCACGCGACCGCTTTCGTCTCACCATTAATATATCGCAGAAAACGCAGTTCTGAAAAACTGTAACCACACATGAAACTACTTTATCGGCATTGCCGTGACTCGCTGTGACTTCAACAAAACTGCAGAGCCGATGTAGTTTTCTCCGTCTGCACCTCTGCATGCGCGTGTTTGTGTGTCGGTCGGAGCTCCACTCTGTGTCAATATGCAGAGAGACAGATAAGCTTGCGCTTACGCGCTCAGACGCTTTTGGAACCGGAATTTGGTACCGAAAGATATTATTTTTTTTGGTGCCGTAAAAGTATCAGTGCCCAGCCCTACTCGTGAGCACGAAAACTTTCTTGTGAGCACGAGATTCTCTAGCGCATGAGAAAAAACAATTAGGGGCTTCTATAGGGGCTCCGAAGAAAATAATTGCACCGATCTAAAGCACAAAAACTAAGAAAAGCATACAACTTTGGCTATGACAAAGTATTTTTTTTTTGCGTGTAATGTGTAATTATTTAAAGCTATAAATGTCTTCTCTTTATAGAATATAAACTCTACAAAGCACAGTTAACATATTTAGTTTTCTGATGTTTGCTTTTGTAGGGTAGCAATGAAATGTCAAGGGGTTTTTATTCCAAAAGGAGATATCCAAAATAATGAAGTTATTCACAAGTAAACAGACTGCATCTGGGAAAAACAATTCACTATGATGAGTACTTTATGTTTCAGGGATCTTTGTGTTTTCTGAAAATGGATATGTAGCATTTTGGAATGAATATCCTCAATCTCTCAAAAAAACAACTGTGCCAACAAATACCAAAAAACCAAGACGTAAATGTTTCAGTTTGTCAGTATTTATCTGGTTGTATTTGTCTGAACACTGTACCCACAGTTATCCAACACAGATGGAAATGTTTAGATTGCATCACCAGGGTTTTCCTTTAATCTTTGTCCGATTTTGATTTAATTTCAGGCTGCCTGGACCACAGGGACGCCAAATAAAGCTTCATGAAGCTTTAAGAAGCATTTTCTCACTTTTTTAGATGACGCTCTAAGGCTATATTTACATTGCTACGTTTTGGTTTAAAAAGGAATATCTTCTGCTACGTTTCCCCCTCTCATTCCCCCTGCTCTGGGGTCTCATTTATAAAACTGTGCGTAGGATCCTTACTAAAAGTGTACGTACGCCCAAAAGCCCAAAATGGCGTACACCAAAAAAAAGTCAGATTTATAAAACCGTGCGTACGCACACCTGTAAGCAATGTTCCCTTTATGAATCAGAGATCTCCTACAAGTGTGCGTACGTGGATCAGCCTCTTATCCCGCCCTGTACACGCCCATTTTTAAGCATAAATGCAAAGCACCTTATGAATGCTGATCAGTATATGAATGACACTGGCAGTTGTTACACCGAATCATGATGACTGGCGGAGAAAAAGCAAAAAACTTCTCAGACATTCAGGAATTGCTGCAACTTGAATTATAATTTCGGCCTGTTCTTGCACAGTGTAGGGACACCTGATCTATAACTACATGTATTAATAATACGTCCAAAACGGTAGGCATTACGGCACTCGGGGACAGCTTCGATATACCAGACATATATAGTAAAGATTATATATAATATTTATTTAAAAAAAACACTGTCAGACAGCTGTCTGACAATTCCCTCTGGAAACGGGGGGAAAACAGTTTCCCCCAGAGTTGCGAGGACCTGTATTTGGACTGGGATGGCACGGTTCCGGCGCGTTGCCCTCTCTACTGGACCCAATTCAGTATATAGATCCAAGAGCACAGCTTTAGGGAATCTAAATCAGCATATTAGCCAGTCATAGTCATGGTCCCTGAAGTCTCTTTCTCTAATAAGTCTAATAAGCAAACACAGTTTTCTTCATGCAGGTTTGGTCACAAACAGTATTAAAGTTCGGACCGATAATGAGGACATTAAGGGTAACGACTGCGCGAGATCTTAACGGCTGTATTTTAATCAAATGTCAAAGTCTGAAAATTCAGCCGTGCATGCATATGCCCAGTTTTAAAGACAGATATTCAGTTATTTACACTGTGTTCTGCCGTTATCTAATGGTAGGGTATTCAATGCTATCCTGTATTCCATGGAGTCAGGCCATCTCCTCCTCCTGCGCTGCGTAGCGGACAATGTGACGGTAAGACAGCGCAGATTAAACATTAAGAGCAAATTTGTATTTAAGATTTGAGTTGGAGGTGCTTATGGAACAATTATCCCTCAGTACAAGCACAAATAACACTGCTGGATTTAATCTTCATGATAACGTGGATGATAGATGAAGAAATGTGCGTGAGGCATCAATATTACGAGTAATCGTTATTCCCATTTACTTTCTGCAGTGTGACTTCAGTTCACCACCTCACCATCTGCGTCGCCAATTCCTATTTTGTCTCCAAAATATGCGTACGCATGGGTCAGAGTTTGCGTAGAGGACCGCACATTCTCCCGTCAAGTTTGTTTTTAATGAATCACCTTTGCGTGGGAACTGGTGTACGCACATTTTCAGCACCGTTTTGTGCATACGCCACGTTTATAAATGAGACCCCTGGCGTTTCCCCCTCTCATTCCCCCTGCTCTGGCGTTTCCCCCTCTGATTCCCCCTGCTCTGGTGTTTCCCCCTTTCATTCCCCCTGCTCTGGCGTTTCCCCCTCTGATTCCCCCTGCTCTGGCGTTTCCCCCTCTGATTCCCCCTGCTCTGGCGTTTCCCCCTCTCATTCCCCCTGCTCTGGCGTTTCCCCCTCTGATTCCCCCTGCTCTGGTGTTTCCCCCTCTCATTCCCCCTGCTCTGGCGTTTCCCCCTCTGATTCCCCCTGCTCTGGCGTTTCCCCCTCTCATTCCCCCTGCTCTGGCGTTTCCCCCTCTGATTCCCCCTGCTCTGGTGTTTCCCCCTCTCATTCCCCCTGCTCTGGCGTTTCCCCCTCTGATTCCCCCTGCTCTGGCGTTTCCCCCTCTCATTCCCCCTGCTCTGGCGTTTCCCCCTCTCATTCCCCCTGTTCTGGCGTTTCCCCCTCTGATTCCCCCTGCTCTGGTGTTTCCCCCTCTCATTCCCCCTGCTCTGGCGTTTCCCCCTCTGATTCCCCCTGCTCTGGCGTTTCCCCCTCTCATTCCCCCTGCTCTGGCGTTTCCCCCTCTCATTCCCCCTGTTCTGGCGTTTCCCCCTCTGATTCCCCCTGCTCTGGTGTTTCCCCCTCTCATTCCCCCTGCTCTGGCGTTTCCCCCTCTCATTCCCCCTGCTCTGGTGTTTCCCCCTCTCATTCCCCCTGCTCTGGCGTTTCCCCCTCTGATTCCCCTTGCTCTGGTGTTTCCCCCTCTCATTCCCCCTGCTCTGGCGTTTCCCCCTCTGATTCCCCCTGCTCTGGTGTTTCCCCCTCTCATTCCCCCTGCTCTGGCGTTCCCCCTCTCATTCCCCCTGCTCTGGCGTTTCCCCCTCTGATTCCCCCTGCTCTGGCGTTTCCCCCTCTCATTCCCCCTGCTCTGGCGTTTCCCCCTCTCATTCCCCCTGTTCTGGCGTTTCCCCCTCTGATTCCCCCTGCTCTGGTGTTTCCCCCTCTCATTCCCCCTGCTCTGGCGTTTCCCCCTCTCATTCCCCCTGCTCTGGTGTTTCCCCCTCTCATTCCCCCTGCTCTGGCGTTTCCCCCTCTGATTCCCCCTGCTCTGGCGTTTCCCCCTCTCATTCCCCCTGCTCTGGCGTTTCCCCCTCTGATTCCCCCTGCTCTGGCGTTTCCCCCTCTCATTCCCCCTGCTCTGGCGTTTCCCCCTCTCATTCCCCCTGTTCTGGCGTTTCCCCCTCTGATTCCCCCTGCTCTGGTGTTTCCCCCTCTCATTCCCCCTGCTCTGGCGTTTCCCCCTCTCATTCCCCCTGCTCTGGTGTTTCCCCCTCTCATTCCCCCTGCTCTGGCGTTTCCCCCTCTGATTCCCCCTGCTCTGGTGTTTCCCCCTCTCATTCCCCCTGCTCTGGCGTTTCCCCCTCTGATTCCCCCTGCTCTGGTGTTTCCCCCTCTCATTCCCCCTGCTCTGGCGTTCCCCCTCTCATTCCCCCTGCTCTGGCGTTTCCCCCTCTGATTCCCCCTGCTCTGGCGTTTCCCCCTCTCATTCCCCCTGCTCTGGCGTTTCCCCCTCTCATTCCCCCTGCTCTGGCGTTCCCCCTCTCATTCCCCCTGCTCTGGCGTTCCCCCTCTCATTCCCCCTGCTCTGGCGTTTCCCCCTCTCATTCCCCCTGCTCTGGTGTTTCCCCCTCTCATTCCCCCTGCTCTGGCGTTCCCCCTCTCATTCCCCCTGCTCTGGTGTTTCCCCCTCTCATTCCCCCTGCTCTGGCGTTCCCCCTCTCATTCCCCCTGTTCTGGCGTTTCCCCCTCTGATTCCCCCTGCTCTGGTGTTTCCCCCTCTCATTCCCCCTGCTCTGGCGTTTCCCCCTCTCATTCCCCCTGCTCTGGTGTTTCCCCCTCTCATTCCCCCTGCTCTGGCGTTTCCCCCTCTGATTCCCCCTGCTCTGGTGTTTCCCCCTCTCATTCCCCCTGCTCTGGCGTTTCCCCCTCTGATTCCCCCTGCTCTGGTGTTTCCCCCTCTCATTCCCCCTGCTCTGGCGTTCCCCCTCTCATTCCCCCTGCTCTGGCGTTTCCCCCTCTGATTCCCCCTGCTCTGGTGTTTCCCCCTCTCATTCTCCCTGCTCTAGCGTTTCCCCCTCTCATTCCCCCTGCTCTGGTGTTTCCCCCTCTCATTCCCCCTGCTCTGGCGTTTCCCCCTCTGATTCCCCCTGCTCTGGTGTTTCCCCCTCTCATTCCCCCTGCTCTGGCGTTTCCCCCTCTGATTCCCCCTGCTCTGGTGTTTCCCCCTCTCATTCCCCCTGCTCTGGCGTTCCCCCTCTCATTCCCCCTGCTCTGGTGTTTCCCCCTCTCATTCCCCCTGCTCTGGCGTTTCCCCCTCTGATTCCCCCTGCTCTGGCGTTCCCCCTCTCATTCCCCCTGCTCTGGTGTTTCCCCCTCTCATTCCCCCTGCTCTGGCGTTTCCCCCTCTCATTCCCCCTGCTCTGGTGTTTCCCCCTCTCATTCCCCCTGCTCTAGCGTTTCCCCCTCTCATTCCCCCTGCTCTGGCATTTCCCCCTCTCATTCCCCCTGCTCTGGCGTTTCCCCCTCTGATTCCCCCTGCTCTGGTGTTTCCCCCTCTCATTCCCCCTGCTCTGGCGTTTCCCCCTCTGATTCCCCCTGCTCTGGTGTTTCCCCCTCTCATTCCCCCTGCTCTGGCGTTCCCCCTCTCATTCCCCCTGCTCTGGTGTTTCCCCCTCTCATTCCCCCTGCTCTGGCGTTTCCCCCTCTGATTCCCCCTGCTCTGGTGTTTCCCCCTCTCATTCCCCCTGCTCTAGCGTTTCCCCCTCTCATTCCCCCTGCTCTGGCATTTCCCCCTCTCATTCCCCCTGCTCTGGTGTTTCCTGCAAACTGAGACCTTTGGCAACACCGACACTGACGCAAACGTTTCTCCTCCTGAGTGGTGAATGATGTTTTGATAGCGTTGTTGTCTTATTATAGCTTAATATGTTGCTATCAGCTGGCACATCATAACTATTACAACTTGTGCAACATTAATCATTTGTAGGCGGACGGCACGATCCATTTTGGCGAGCAAAACTTTGTTCGCAAATGTTTTCTTGAATGTTGTGCGATTCAGTGCGAAAAATGAGAAACACCTCAAAATGTCTCAAATCTATTACGCACAGCAAAACTTCAGATAATTCGACAGACAAAGTGGATGGAAACATAGCTAATGGCTGCTGTCTCGGAAGAAGGTATTTTTAAAACACAGCTTTAGTTTACGAAACTTCGTGAAGCTTCATTTGGCTTTCATTTTACAGAGCTCTCATTTTAGTGGGTGTTTCCAACTGTGGTTTAAAAACAAAAAGCTGCCTGTCTTGCAGTCTGAAGCTTTTTTTCCCCCAAAGAAAACAGTTACATCAATTTAAATAAAAAAAAAAAGATAAACTTGTGTGTTGCTTTCAGTTGGACGGGACGTTCACCTGAATGCTACGTAGCGTCTTCTGCAAAACAGACTGAATGTTGTTAGTTTCTCAGCACATTGACTGTACAAATTGCCCCAATACATGCTGTTCTAGCTTCGTATGGGATTTAACTTTTACACTGGAAGCTTTTCGGAATTTGGTGTCTCAAAATGTAGCCTATAGTTAGCCTTTTGGATGTTGTACATAGATTGGAAAAAAGCATTCCTGGCTTCGGGTTGAATGTTAAATGTTAACTTTTAGCTACAGATGACCGGGATTAATCGTTAGGGTTATGGATAACAGTTGACCCCATCACTTTATGTTTGTTTTTGCAAACGTAAAAAAAAAGTTTAATAAGCATTGGAAAACTGAGCTTGTTATGTTGACATAATTAAAAGTGCACCCCCATCTGGCTTGTTGTATTCCCGTTGTCCATGCAGTGTTTTTATATTCTGCACTCAGACTTTTATCCAAATTGTTTGATTCTTTGGCACTTGAGCATTCAAAATGTCCTATTTTATTTAATATTCCTCCCACATACTCTTTACATTAGCCCCTACTTTTACTGAAGAAAAAGATTACCCAAAACTAACCCAGGAATATATGAAAAAATGTGCTGTAAACATTTACAGCTAAAATCTCACAGTATCTTACTGTTTTAATGTTATACAGGATCATACTGTAAATGACAATGCATTCTGGGAGAAAATAATAATATTACAGCACTATCTGCGAACGTTACAGTTTACAGGTATTTACTGTTAATACCACTGTATCTTGGGAAAATAAAGGAAAAGGTGGGAATTACACTGCAGCCAGTATATTACTGTAAATTCAAATAATACTGCAAGACACTGTCTATTTACAGTAAAATACCTTCCTCAGGTCAAATTTGACCCATTTTCAATGTTTTTTATGTCAGAAATATGGGTTTCTTTCAACCAAATTGCCCAAAAATAATAGTGTAAATGGTTTCAACAGTAACAGTATCCTGATTAAACTTGACATAAACCAGTCTGTGATCCACTCAGCATCCTCTGATCTTAACTATTAGTCGAAAGAATTCATAATTTCTATTTTTTTTAGCTCAAAAAGTACAACCCCAAATCAGAAAAAGTTGGGACAGTATGAAAAACACAAATAAAAAAAGAAAGTAGTGATTTCTAAATATACTTTGACTTGTATTTCATTGCAGACAATGTAAACACAACATATTTCATGTTTTGTCTGGTCAACTTAATTTCATTTGTAAATATACATCCTTTCCTGTCATTCAGACCTGCAACACATTCCAAAAAAGGTTGGGACAGGAGCAATTTAGGGATAGTAATCAGGTAAACAGGTTAAATAATGATGCGATTTGAAACAGCTGATGTCAACAGGTGATTGTAATTATGATTTGGTACAAAAGCAGCATCCAAGAAATGTCTAGTCCTTTAGGAGCAAAGATGGGCCGAGGATCGCCAGTTTGCCAACAAAAAGGTGAGAAAATGATTGAAATGTTTAAAAACAATGTTCCTCAAAGAAAGATAGGAAGACATTTGCTTATTTCACCTTCAACAGTGCATAACATAATTAAAAGATTCAAGGAATGAGGAGGAATTTCAGTGCGTAAAGGACAAGGGCGCAAGCCTAAGCTGAACAACCGTGATCTCCGATCCCTCAGGCAGCACTGCATCAAGAATCTTCATTCATATATAAGCGATATCAGCACATGGGCTCAGGACTACTTTGGCAAACCTTTGTCAAGTACTACAATACGTAGTTACAGCCACAAATGCTAGTTAAAACTGTACTGTGCCAAAAGGAAGCCCTATGGTAACAGTGTCCAGAAGCGCCATCGACTTCTCTGGGCTCGGAGGCATCTGGGATGGACCATCACACAGTGGAAACGTGTACTGTGGTCAGATGAATCAGTACTTCAGGTATTTTCTGGGAGAAATGGACGCCGTGTGCTCCAGACCAAAGAAGAAAAGGATCATCCAGACTGTTACCAGCAACAAGTCCAAAAGCCAGGGTTTGTCATGGTATGGGGTTGTGTCAGTGCCCTTGGCAAAGGTAACTTTCACTTCTGTGATGGCACCATTAATGCTGAAAAGTACATAGAGATTTTGGAGCACAATATGCTGCCTTCAAGGAGACATCTTTTCCAGGGAGGTCCATGCATATTTCAACAAGATAATGCAAAACCACATTCTGCACACATTACAAAGTCCTGGCTGCGGAGGAAGAGGATGCGGGTACTTGACTGGCCTGCCTGCAGTCCCGACCTGTCTCCAGTAGAGAATGTGTGGCGCATTTTGAAGCGCAAAATGCCACAACGAAGACCTCGTACTGTTGCCCACCTTAAGACTTGTTTGCAGCAAGAATGGGACAAAATTACACCTGAAACACTTCATCACTTGGTGTCTTCAGTCCCTAAACGTCTTTTAAGTGTTGTGAAAAGGAATGGCAACATTACAAAGTGGTAAATGTTTTACTGTTCCAACTTTTTTTGAAATGTGTTGCAAGAACCAAAATAGGAATTTTGTTTTTTTGAAAAAAAACAACAATGAAAATTATGAGGAACACATTAAATTATGTGCTGTTGTATTGTCTGCAATGAAATACAAGTCAAAGTACATTTAGAAATCACTACTTTCTTTTTTTATTTGTGTTTTCCATACTGTCCCAACTTTTTCTGATTTGGGGTTGTAAGTATAATGTCAAAAGAAATGTTGAAAAAAGTTCAAAAGCATAGAAAAAACAACAACAAAAAAGTTCTTTTTCAATTTTGACCCAGAAGGACAACAAGTTCATGGTCGACGGGAAGACGGGTCAGCATATTCTTACTCTCCCATCGTGTCAAATACGGACACTTGGTCATGTGCCTTTGGCATTTGTTATTAACGCAAACAGTCTCCCTTTGTGACTCTTGCCGTCACTATTGATGTATTCAGAGCCCCGTACGCTTAGCTACCAGTAGAGTTAACTGGTGGATTAACCTCTTAGCTACCAGTGGAGCTAACTGGTAGATTAAACTCTTAGCTACCAGCAGAGCTAACTGGTAGATTAAACTCTGGTAGATTAAACTCTTAGCTACCAGAGGAGCTAACTGGTAGATTAAACTCTGAGCTACCAGAGGAGCTAACTGGTAGATTAAACTCTGAGCTACCAGAGGAGCTAACTGGTAGATTAAACTCTTGCCGTATCCAGTCAGCGAAACAGCAAAAACATCCTTCTCTCAAAGGAAGGATTTGAGCGCCGTCTTCTGTTCCTCTTTTAGATAAAAAGCCAAGTCTAACTCGTTCATTATAGCAGCCAAAGCCGTTTCAAACAACTGGTGTTCATCCGTAGCCATCTTGCAATGTTTACTATGACTTGGACGTCGTAGCGCTGTCGTCATCTGTTTAGCTCGCCTCTGGCCCGCCTACATCAGATACACCGATGTGATTGGTGCAGCTCGGCTACCAGGGCATAGTTAATGAGCGTCATTACTGAATGCCAGAGGGACTCGCTGAACAAATTACAATTGTGCTCCTGCGAGAACTCTGGATTTCCAGGGTACCCAACCTACTCCCTTACGCAGTTTTCAGTCTTTCATACTACTCTCTACCATTGTCTCTCTTAATACTACGTCATATTACAGTGCCGAGGTGGAGCTGCTGCTCTGCCCAGTGCGTTCCATACAGACGCTGAAGAGGAATTTTTGCGTCGGTATCTGAAGCTGAGAGACACTGACCAAGCGTCGGTATTTAACGAGTTGGGAGTGAGAACGGGTTGATACAGTATGCATACTGTAAATAAACAGTAGTTTACTGGTGAAGCTGCTGCCAGCATAGAACTGTAAATACACGGTGAAACATTTTACAGTGTGAGGTTAATAGCAGCAAGTCAGAAAACGGTTGACGTCAGAAAACGGTTGACGAACGGTTGCAAACGTAGAACAATACTTTAATAAGCATTTAGAAAACAGAGCTTGGTGAATTAATTAATAGTAAATCTCCATCTGGCTTTGCTATATTCCTGGCATTCATGCAGTAAAAAAACTGAGAACATTTAGAAAAAAAGGTTTTAACTTTCTGCACTCTTGATAAATCATGACTTCTGACTTTTTTTTCCAAATTATTTGATACTCTGGTAATTTAGCATTCAAAATGTCACATTTTATTTCATGTTCCTCCCACAGTCTTTTTCCACCGGCGCTCATGGTGGGCGGCTGTACAGTAATGATCACTGCAAATTAATTTTAAAAGTTTATAGTTTATTGGCCTTTGTTCTGCTCAGCGGACGGTAATGGTTCACAAAAGGCTTCCCGTCACGCTCTAAGAGACGTCTGTTTACCGATAAGCAAGGCAAAGTTGAAGTGCCACATTTCGAACTCTTCCCATACAGAGACAAAGGAGCACAGCATGTATCGGGGTTATTATATTATTATTATTAAAATGCCATAGATCTGAAAAATAAGGGCTGTTTCTCTGAAGCCTTCATGGCCTTGTCTTCTCCGTGCCTCTCTATCTCTCTATCTCTCTCTCTATCTCTCTCTTTCTCTCTCTCTGATCAATGCTTCTGACATTTCAGCATCACTTGGAACAAAGATGTCATCTCAAAGATGTCTCTCTGTAAAGAGGCGACTTATCAAGCTTTTTTGTTGAAATACTTGTTTTGTAATTGTGTCTACAAATGGTCCAACAGTGGTGTGTATGTAGGCTTTGTGTGTGTATGTTGTTGTAAAGAAGCTGCAGATGACTGGAAGTACAAGAGCTCTTAATCCCTCTTTTAACAGATAGTGAAGTGACTGACTGTCTTGATACTGAATTGAGCTAACGCTAGCTTGTGTCAGGTAAAGTATTTTTTATTATAGTCACTAGTTACATATCCGAAAGATGCCGAAAATGTTTGTCATGTTTGCGGGCTGAACTTCACTTCCTAGAGTGCGGCTGCTTGAGGCGGTGTGAAAAATTAAAACTTCAAAGCGTAATTAAACATGTTTACAGCCTGGAATCAAAAAACGGTTTTGCTCTCTGGAGCTAATTTCCCCCTTTGTGACAACTGTACGGGCAGGGAGTCTTTCAACCAGTCCTCCAAATCATACAATCATGTGCAATGTTTATTTCTTTCCTATAATCTGACCCACAGGAGAGTTTTCCGTCCTCATATCTAAATCAGAGAAGGTATGGGTCGCGGTTTTAAACACGTCATTAAACTAAACGCGTTAAGTTGATAAAAAGATGGTGGTTTGTGTTCAAATCAGATGTTACTTCATTTTCTGAAGGTGACCACGTGACGCAGAACCAAGGGGGCAGGCTTCTCTCCTCAGAGCGAAGCCGCGATGGCGCCATTTTGCTAACCCCTATCCATCACCCCCGTTAGCATCCCATTGACTGCCATTCATTTTGGCGTCACTTTGACAGCCAATAACTTTACATCCGAAGCGTTTAAAGACTTGATTTGTCCATCGTTTATTTCTAAAGAAACACGACAATGTATAAAAGGCTCCATTACCTTGTACCTCACGTTATGGCTCCGTAGCAGACGTTTTTATAAAAATAGGCTAACGATTGTGTCATAACCACGCGACTTACTGTCTCATAGTAGAGGAATTACCGTACAGTACAGAAGAAGCTCGCAGGCAGTTTGGACGTACATTAACTGTTTAGTTTAATTACTAATGTTAACTAGCATTTTAGTTAGCAATAACTAGCCTGTGCCTATGTTATCTCCTTACATATACCTACGCTCTCCGTCTCTGATAGATTGGGAATGATTGAGATTTCTCTTGGCACAGCTACCAGAAGACTTACAACGTTCAGACACGTTGTTCACGTCACATCTACGGCGGGAAGCTCAGTTTGCAGCTGCACAGTAACGCTCAGTAACGCTCAACCATCACCGGAAAAGTGCTGGTAACAGACTTCACTTGTCTCAGTCAAAAACAGCGGAGTCGCTCTGTTCATTTTATATAGGTCTATGCGCAGAATGTGACGTAGCTCCGTTTGTTCCCCAAAGTTAAAAAAAACTCTCTGTTTCCTTTTCTTTTCAAACGGGACATGAACCCCTGCAGTCCTCCAGAGTACCCCTAGGGGGACGCGCACCCCCTGCAGTTCTCCAAAGTACCCATTTGAGAAACACTGCTTTATAGGGTAGGAACAAATAACTCACATTGTGGAATGGTTTGGAGGACTTGTTGCAAGACGATTGTTTTTTTAAATTGAATTTAAGACTCAAGGGACTGTCCTGCGTGAGAAAGGGCCCAGGTTTGATTAAAACATTGACTGTAATCCTGGTGTATAAAACGTGACAGATGAACAGTTTGCTGTGTGTCTGAGCTCAGTATTAGCGGAGGAGTGACTCCTCTGACTGTGTTACGCTCCGGGTGTCCGTGTTGCTGACTGGTTGACTGTTTCTTCTGTGGCTTCACTCCTCTGGCTTGCGTCTGTGCCTAAAGTGCTCACAAAGTGTTTGCTACCTGCAGAAAACTTTAAAAATGTATTTTTTTCTGGATCATGTTTAAATAAAGATATTTTAAAGTCAACTTGGAGATGTGCTTTGTTATGCTACACACTGCTATATTACTGTACAGTAAAGTGTGATTTATGCTTCTGCGTAGGGCGTAGCTACTGACGTAGGTACGTGGAGATACCGAACCCTACGGCGTGGGTAAAGTGCAGCTCTCGAAACATGTAACTACACGTCGCAGCGACGCACGTCACTCGACCGTGGCTTGGTAGCGGTGTATTCATTTCCTGATTCTCCTTCTCTATAAGCAACATGAAATCAAGGAGAGGGTTAACTTTTCCTGCTCCAGATTTCCCACCGTGGTCAGACACTTTGTTTCTCTCACTGACTGTAGAGTCACTACTCGCTCTGAAGATAATCACCATCACCACACCCACCAGACTCCATGTAAATAAACTGTACTTTTAGCGTGCATAGAGCCAGCATATAATAATATAATATGTAAATGATGAATTAAAGTACTGATTATTTACATGGAGTCTGGTGGGTTTGGTGATGGTGATTTCGGGGCTGTTTGATGTTAAACTAAAAGGATCTTACTCTTTAACTAAAAGGTCTATCTCTGTAGGGATCCTTTCATAATGTTGTCAGACACTTAGAATAATAATCTGAGTCTGTCAGCAGTAACAGTAACAGAACTTTTAGTGGAAAACTGACGTTAAATGTTGTATTGTAGCTTGTTTCACTGCTGTAGAGTTCATCTCGCTTAATACCTTTGTGTGTGTGTGTGTGTGTGTGTGTGTGTGTGTGTGTGTTTTGTCTCATCTAAAGTGTGTAAAAACCAAACTGTCAGGACTCGTGCATGTTAAATGAATGTTAGATATTAGACGTGATGGTTAAAGTCTGTTTGTGCTGTCAGGACACAGTTCTTCCTCGCTGGGGGAGCCGGAGGGAGTACTCGCCGTCTCACCCGTCACTCGGTGTTGTTGACTCTTTTCCACTTGTCTCCGTAAAGACCTGCTAACATCCCCCCCCCCCCCGAGGCCTTTCCTCCATCACCATCCATTACCATCAAACCCCGAACACAGAGGAAAACTAGAAGGCTCTTATAGAGCACTAAAACCTCCGCCGACATGGAGCTTCTCCCCCAGCAGACTACACTACACTTCATCAGGGGCTTTAAGCCCTTCTTTTACTGAACTTGAACCCGGCACACCTAAAAACTTTGCTAAAAATAGTCTGTGTTAGTCTATTGCGAGCTAAGGAGTTCTGCTTTAGGAATATCACAGCGTCGTGAAACTAAACCCAGAATCTAGAAAATAGTGCTTGTCGGCCATTAGTCAAAATCCCATACATCTCTAATATTCATAAGATACTGATACTGGATTTTGAAAATGTCTGCTTTTCCATGGATGGATATCTGATTTAATTTGTTAAACCGCCTCACCGTTGTAGCAACGGCCCTGTGGCTCAGCAACACGTTCTCACTCCGAACTCGTAAAGTACGGACGTTCCTCCACTGCTCTCCCCTGCCTATATATATAGACCTCAGTGGTCCCCTAGTACTGTATCTAAAGTCTCTTTTATATAGACCTCAGTGGTCCCCTAATACTGTATCTGAAGTCTCTTTTATATAGGCCTTAGTGGTCCCCTAATACTGTATCTGAAGTCTCTTTTATATAGACCTTAGTGGTCCCCTAATACTGTATCTGAAGTCTCTTTTATATAGACCTTAGTGGTCCCCTAATACTGTATCTGAAGTCTCTTTTATATAGGCCTTAGTGGTCCCCTAATACTGTATCTGAAGTCTCTTTTATATAGGCCTTAGTGGTCCCCTAATACTGTATCTGAAGTCTCTTTTATGTAGACCTTGATGAGCTTTCCTCAGAACGTGCCATTTCTGTGTCTGTAGCTATTGAGGAGGATGGGGGGGGGGCAAGGTGGAGGGTGGGGGTGTGGCCTTGACCAACTGCCACTTTGCTCGTTTGAAAGCCATGATGTCTCTCTCTCATGGGTTGGCCAAATTCTCTGGGTGGGCAAAGCAGAGAAAGGGGAGGTAACCTCGCTCCTTATGACCTCATAACAAGAAGATTCCAGATCAGCTCATCTAAGCTTTAATTTTCTCAAAGGCAGTGCAGGACTAGTCTCGTGAGACCATCCTGATCTCGTGAGCTCCAGTTTTCCACTCGCAGATCAGTCTGGCATCTTGAGGCAGAGAAAATTTGGAGCCGTTCACCAAACGAACGGGCCAATCAGCGCTGGTTTTGAGGCGGGTTTAGGTGAAATGCAACGAGGAGCTGGCGAGATCAGGACGGTCTCACGAGGCTCAGCAAGCGGAAGCAACGCATGCAGATCTGACCTGATCTAGACACATGTTCAGACAGCGGTAGCCCTAATTCTGTTAGCCGTTCGCTAATGCTTTTTTCTCTTGGATCCTTCTTTTGGAATATGGACCGGGAACCTGAAATGGGGCCTTTTATTCCTAAATTCTCGTTACACAAACGGCAAATATCCTTTACCGACATGTTGCTTGCTTGCTGAGCTAACGAGCTAAGCTTTGCCTGCAGCAGCAGGGGGAGCCTGGCTTCGTCGTTGCTCTGTTGGTACGTCAGACACTTCATTGATCTGATTGGTTGATTTGGTCCGTCTATCACCAACATAGGTGATGATAGACGGATGGTTTATCCAATCAGCTAACCAGTATTTTCGCCCCTTCCCAAACGTTCTCCAACGGAAAGTTCCCAGATGGATATGCTGATCAAATGCGAAGCAATCCATCTGGTGGAGTCAGGTTAGAGCAGATACCCAGGGCTCGGTTTACACCTATCACCATTTCTAGCCACTGGGGGACCATAGGCAGGCTGGGGGGACTCATATTAATGTTAAAAAACCTCATAAAGTGAAATTTTCATGCCATGGGACCTTTTAAGTCTCAGCTATTGGTGTCTTTCTAGGTACATAATTTAGGGTTTCCACTATACCATGATGCTCCAAAAAGATTTTAAAATGCACAAGTAGAACTGTAGAATAACATTTAAAAAGGCACAAAAACATGGGTGGATAAAAGTGGAAAAAGAAACTTTGAAAAAAGTGACAAAAAGGACTAAAAGCGACAAAAGTGTCTCATGGTTTTAATTAGAAATTTTGACTCCGAAAATTAAAAGTTGCAGGGTCATCAGGAAGACAACACGACGGTAAATATGAGTAATCAACTGATTCATAGTGAAATCTGTTAGTTCAAACATTTTGACCCTAAATCATGAGTTTTAACCAGAATGTGCACCATGCACACACACACACACACACACACACACACACAGACACAGACAAACACACACACACGCACACAGACACATACACACACAAAACAGACACACACACACACACACACACACAAAACAGACACACACACAGACACAGACACACAACAGACACACACACACACACACACACACACACAAACAGCTGCAGGTTCTCTGTTCACAGACATTTCATGTTGTATTGTTTTAGGCGATTCATTCATTCATTTGATTCTGCAGATTCAGTTTCAGATTCAGACAAAAACATTGAGGAAAAGCAACAAAAAAACTTGGATAAAAGTAACAAAAATGTTGCAAAAAGTGACAAAAGTGTCAAACAGTTTTATTTTAATTAATTTTGCCCCAGAAAAAAACTCCTGTTTCCAGGTCAACAGGAAGACAACACAAGGGTGAATGTAAGTAATCAGCTGATACATTTTGACCCTTTTTTGATTTGTGTGGCTGTTGACTATATTTTCTGATTTATGGAGGAATAAAAACAAATATCCCCTCTGTAAAAAACTAAAAGCAAAGCAACTGAATTCATGAAGAAAAAGATTGTCTGTTGGGTCTGATGGTCGATGCCCCCACTAGATGGCGCCCCATGAGAGGAAACTGTGTGTGTGTGTGTGTGTGTGTGTGTGTGTGTGTGTGTGTGTGTGTGTGTGTGTGTGTGTGTGTGTGTGTGTGTGTGTGTGTGTGTGTGTGTGTGTGTGTATGTGTGTGTTTTAATGTTTTAGTAGACTTCATAGACTGTGTGTATGTCTATGTGTGTGTGTACTTTCCCATGGCATGAGTCTTTGTGTATCTGTTGTCTTTGTGTGTTTCTGTCCCTGTGTGTATTTGTCATCTATTTTGTATTGTGTACTTCCGTGTGTATCTGTGTGTGTGTGTGTGTGTGTGTGTGTGTGTGTGTGTGTGTGTGTTGTTTGTGCCGCCGAAAGCGCCTCCCAACACCTACCGCGGTGCTTGTTGGGACACCGGGGGCCACATGAACAGGAACACACACATTTAAGAAACAGCAGACAACAAAAACAAACAAGCCTCCCTATATGCCAATTAAAAAAACAGAGAGAGAGAGAGAGAGAGAGAGAGAGAGGCGGGTTTAAGACAAAAAACTGAATTATTTCAGAGACTCGATTATAGAAAGACAGCGATTAGTGGAAAATGAGCGTCTTCGTTCTGCATCTCGGCGACTGAATTCCTCCATGTTTTATCCCTAAATCACAAACCCGAAACTGATAGTCAAACATGAGACATGGCGGACGTGAAAATGACAAAAAATCACAGATTTCATGGGAGAAAAAAATCATGAATTTTAACCAAAATGTGAAACAGTTTGAGTTTGTTTTTCTGCAGCAAAAGACCCCGAGCTGCTGTATGTCCTCACAGCTCCGCAGGTCCACACATCGTCACACACACACACACACACACACACACACACACACACACACACACACACACACACACACACACACACAGAAACAAAACAGCTGCAGGAAAGGTTCTCGTGTTTACAGACATTTCATGTTGTATTTTTTAGGCGATTTATTCATTCATTTAATTTTTTCACGTTCAGATTCAGATCAGTTTATTGTCAATGAAGCATGTTTAAAAAGCATGAAATATGTTATCCACATTCAGCAGCAGACAATATATAACATACACAGTGTTTTAACTGAAATAAAATCATAAATAAAAGCTTTAATAAAAAGATCAAATAAATCTTGATTTGATTGTTATTTTGTTTGGTGCTTTTGAAATAAATATCTTTGCATTATTGTTAAGAGCTTATTATTAATATTATACATTATTAGATAGATAGATAGATGGATAGATAGATAGATAGATAGATAGATAGATAGATAGATAGATAGATAGATAGATAGATAGATAGATAGATAGATAGATAGATAGATAGATAGATAGATAGATAGATAGATAGATAGATACTGTGTTGATCCTCAAGGGGAAATTCAAGATCCCAGTAGCTTAAAGACATCACACACAACATACACATACATTATAACCAGGATGATAAAATAACAAATCCACATGAATAATATGGACAATAAAAGAGAGACTAAATAATAAGTAAGGTGCTCTATGAGAGTGTGTGTCATGGTGGTAGT